>QEPC01002388.1:14866651-14899002 GCA_003113815.1 Sphenodon punctatus | reverse complement strand
GAGGGATCCTCGCCGCAGCCTGGCCTGCATGCACCGGCACTCCCCTTCCAGCGGCACCGCAAGCGCCCTGGAGGGAACAGAGTGCAGCCTCATCTCTACCCCCTTGCTCCATTCCCTGGTGGCCGCCTAATAAGGTGGGCCAAGGGCTCTTAGACATAATGGCAACAGGTGTCTGAAGAGTGTTTTGACCTTGATTTGAACACCGTTTTGGCCCTATGTTCACCATGTGGCGCTGCTTAGACACACAGCCCATCATGAGGCAAATTGGTCTTTTGCTCACCACCTGATCTCAATACACAAGCACTACCGCCTCGTTCCCCGTGTTGTACCTGCTAACACGTCACACGATATCATTAGACACAACGTTGGCCACATACTCAGCCAGAACACACAAATTGTCCTTGTGATGCAATGGTGTTCACATTGTGCGTTCAACGGGTGGCCAAATTAGTGTTGGGATTGTTATGGTGCTTACACACAACGGCCAAACACTTGCTTAGGGTTTTTGACACCCGATCTTTGTTATGTCTAAAGACATCCCCTAGCTGTAACAGGTCTCACTGGGTCCTGGGGTAAGTACTTGCAGGCTCCAGCCCCCAAGACCCAGGCCCACATGGGATCTTCTCAAAAGTGTCTTTTATTCACAGTCCATATACAGAGGTCAGGGGTGCTTCTTTAGGCCCACCTGGCTAGGCACAGTCCCTTCCGGCCCGGTATCAAAACCACAGAGTCAGGTTCAGACTACTGACTCAATTCCTCCCCCCAGCCCTCCAATAGAGCCTCTCCCCAGGCTCTGCTGCCCAGGCACCATCTCTCCTGCAGCCAGCTTAGGTCGCATTCATACCTGCGGCAGCAGTGGCGACAGAGCAAAGACGCGGCCGTGTGGAGGAGCCCGATGGCAGAAGTAGAGCTGGTGCGAATGGGGTTCTGATGTGGCTTCCCTCGCGCACGTCAGGGCACGATTTTGCACCCTGACAGGCGCGAGGGAAGCCGCGGCAGATGCCCATCTGCACGGGACCTACTTCCGCCATCCGGCTCCTCCCCGCTGCTGTGTCTTCCCTTGCGGGTCTTGCCGCTGCCGCACCAGGTCAGGTGTGAACGTGGCCCTAGAGGCAGAGCTCTCCCTAGCTCCTTCCTCTCCTCAGTCAGTGGCCTTTTCTAGGCTTGGGGCTTGGCCCCAGCCTAGCTGACCCTACTCAGGCCCTTGGTTGCTAGGCCTTGGAGGCTAGCCCAGCTGAGGCACCTCAAGGCAGCATCCTACACCACTTCAGTGGCTACACCCTCCAGGCTGGTGCTACCTCCCCTCTTACAAGGCCAGGGTCAGGCACCCAGCCTGATCCTACTACACTATCCCTACCTACCAAATGTCCGGTCAAGCAGAAAGGTCTTATATCAGTTCTGGAAAATGTGCAGGCCCAGGCTTAGATGAATCTCCAAGGGGAGGGAGTCCCATAATTGTGGAGAGCAGCTACATCAAAAATAGATTAACATGTACAAAGCACTCTTGTTATAGCACAAATTTGTTTATAGCACAACAGGATGTCTGGCTCCCAAATAAAATGCTATAATGAGGTTGCACTTTTATCCTTGATTTTGAATTCTGAGCACTTGAGAATTTGTCCCCAAGCTCTTTTGGCCATTTGGCTGTTCGCACACGCACACACAGACAAACACAACAGATCTAATCAAGGACCATAATAGCACACTTTTCAAAGAGAACAATGGAAAGCTGGTTCACCGCTTCAGCATGTAGGATTCAGTTATAAGTTCTGCCTTTCCAAGGAGGATATGAAAATGTTGACCATAATCTTAGGTTTGGTTAGTTAACACACAGAGCATTCATTAATAGCTAGTGTTAAGGTGGAAACAAAAACTTTGTGGCAGATTCCATTCTCAATAGATCCACTCCTTCCGATCCAGTCTGGGAGAACGAGGACCAGAATGTAATCTAGTCTGCATTTCGCTGGAGATCCAGATCAGCTCCCCCCACCCACCCCACTGCACATGTGCAAAATGTGCACGCGCCCTGCATGTGCAGATGCAAAAAAAGCAGCAGCATAGTCCAGGGCACCACCATTTTGCACATATACAGTACAGGATTTATTATTATTATTATTATTATTATTATTTGTATACCACCAGCTGTGTACCTGGCGCTTTAGAGAACAATAAGATAGACGCAGTCCTTGCCTACGGCTTACAATCTAATAGACATGGAGGGAGGAGACAAGGAGAGGGGACATAGGGAGAGACAAGGGATGCTGCTTAGAGCTGAAATGGGTACCATACGCATGGATAATACCCACATTTTGGGTACCAGTCAGATACCCAACTACCTATCTAATCACGGATTGGCTACCTGAATATCCCCCTGCAGTCAGTAATTTCAGGTACCAATTTACTGATTTTCTGGTTACCAATCAGTAAATCGGGATGGAAAACCAAAAAATAAAAAAAATCAGGAAAGATGACCTCAAAAACTTGGAAGTCAACATTCCAGAACTGGAAGTTGATATTCCAGGACATCGGATACCAATTAGGTAATTTGGGTACCAGAAATTCTATGACCACACCCGTTTTTGCAGGCAGCTCTAGTGCCGCCATGTTGCACAGGCACACGACGGCAGCACCCTGCCTTCAGAACTTTGCCTGGAGTTCTGCTGCAGTTCAAAATGAATGGCGGAAATCCGTGCAAATTCTGAAAATGTGGGCAATTTCTGCGAAGCAGAAAGGGCTGAATTAGATTAACACTAGCCCACGATCTCATATGCTTTTGTATATGACTATGATCAAAGCAAAGCCAATGGCATACTTTCTTCAGTCACTAACCCAGTAACCTATTAGAAACACCCCCACCTCCCCTAGTCTTCAACAATTTTAAGTCTTGACTTCAAAAGACCAGCTTATCCTTCAGGACTAAGCTGATTGACAGGCGGGGTCAGTCAAAATCTCCCTCTCCGCCTCCTCCTGGTGGAATACAATTGCACAATTGGTTAGGCACACGAGGGGGGTTCTTATTGCATTCCTTTCAAGCATTCAGCAGAGGATGTCTCCAGAGTTAGGCTCCTCAGATAAGATAGGCTATTGGTTACTTCCATTCTGTGTAACAATGGTGGAGTTTACATGCGTACTGTACCATGGAGAGGCCAGAGAAACTTGCTGTTGTATTCTGTGTTGGCTACGGATCCATTATCTTGATGCAGCTAATCTGCAGCTGCCTGCAAATCCTTAGGCACATGTGGCAGAAGCTGGGGATGTGCCATATTTGGACTTTGAGGTGCAGAGTTGCTGAATGTTGTTAAGGAGTAACTAGATATCACCTCAGAGCTGATTTGAAGAGAGTGATCAGTCACCCATGCACGGTGGAAATTAGAACATAAGAGGTGCCATACTGGGTCAATCCAGTGGTCCTTCAATAGCCTGTATCTGACAGTGGTCAGCTTTGGTTGCTTCAGAGAAGTACAACATAGGTCACAATGGAGGTGTCCAATCCATTCCCTGCTACTCACTCCCAGCTTTGGCACAGTCCAACAGCACTGCCACTGGGCCAAATGAAGAGTCCCCTGTCTCTTATACACATCTAGATGTGTATAAGAGACAGATGTATGGATCTGTCCTCTAAGAAAGCATGCAGTCCTTTTTTCTTTTTTAATTCTGTTACACAATTGGCCTTCAAAACATCCTCGGGCAAGGAGTTCCACAGGCTACATTAAATGAAAAAGTACTTTTGGAGTGAAAAGCTACTTATCGACGCAATACTAGTAATTTATGGAATATTACACACCCAAAGTTCAAAAATCATAATTCATTCTCCTCCTCCCCACAAAAATCACAAGATTGGCTTTGAAAGCTTACTTTAGAGAAACATGTCAAGATAGCTAATTTGTCAGAAGTTTGATTTCAATATTGTTCCTGCCTCTACTGGCAACGCCGGGTGTTAACAAATGTGATGGTGGCCTGCGAGCCACCAGCATGTTTGTTGGTGCACCGTAGGGATGGGCGAATGCGGTTTGGAAGTTCGGAATTCGGCCGAACTCGATCTGTTCGGTCGACCGAACCGAACCGAATTTCCGAACTCGAATTTCAAACCGAACCGAATTTCCGAACTCCGTTCTGTTCGCCCATCCCTAGTGGCAACAAACACACACAAAAACTGATTCTGAATGGCTGAATTTGGTTCAGAAGTTTGGAATTCGACCGAACTTCGTCTGTTCGGTCGACCGAACCGAACTTCCGAACCGAACTCGAATTTTAAACCGAATCGAACCGAACCGAATTTCCGAACTCCATTCTGTTCGCCCATCCCTAGTGCACCGCCAGATGTTCACCCAGGATTGCTCCTGGGCATGTCATCAACAAGCCTGATCTATGATCCCGGAGGCTCCAGGAAGCGGATTCTAGCTCCTGCCTGCACCTGTGCGCTCCCTGGGCTGACTCACCTACCTGGGCGCTCCTCCTCCCGGATGATGCTCATCTGAGCCAGGTTCTACCTGCTTGGATTTTCTGAGTGAAGGCGGGGGGGGGGGGCGGAGGAAGCGAGGAGACGGAGCAGAGGGGGGGGCAAGAGAGTCAAGGGTCGAGGAGAGAGAGGGGGGGGCGGAGGAAGCGAGGAGACCTCTCCCGGCGCACCCACGTGACTAAAGGTGCAGGGGCCGATCCCAAGCCCCGCCCGCACTGCCATGTGGTTTTCATACAAGCTGTACGGGGAGGGGGGGGGGAAGGGTGTGCGGCACTCCATGCACCAGTCTGTGGAGCTTGAGATCAGCCCCACTGCAGAAATGACCCCCACACAATCCACGCGCACCTACACTATGAGGACTGTGGCATGCTGCATGCCCATTGATTTTCAGGGCTCAGGGCTCTGGGAGAGGCCTCCTCACTTCCTCCCCACCCCTTGCTCGGAAAAAAAGCGGAGCTGGAAGAACTTGGCACAGCAGCCTGAGCAACAGCCGGGACAAGCAGCAGCTGGGAGAAGCCTGCAGGTAGGTGAGTCACCCCTGGGATCGGGGGGGGGGGGGTGTTCTTTTTTTTTTACGGGCATCCAATGGGTGGCCAGTAACCCGCCAAATGCCCGATGGGATGTCTGAAAAATGCAGGTATTCCCAGCAAATACTAATTGAAGCACTCACTGGACCCCTAGTCTCCTGACAGATCCTCCCACAGCAGGGACGGGGGGTGTAAGAGGAAGCAGTGGGCACAATCCAGAACCCCCACATGCACGGCTTACACACACGCATGCGTCTGTGCCCCATACGCACTCATGGGTTCCGTGTGGTTTCTGTGCCGTTTGCGCATGCATCACGCCGTCCTCATAATGGGGGCGCGCGTGGGTTTTGAATGAGTTGCGCGCACTGTGTGCACCCCGCGTGCGTGTCCGTGAGGCTTAGGATCGGTCCCAGTGTCCTGGATGCCACCTCTCCAGGTTTAACCGGGAGAATCTGGGTTTTGTTTTAACCTAGAGTGTCTGGTCTCCAGGAAAAGCCCTGATTTCTCCAGGTCAGAAGAGGCATCCCTGGTGAATTGAGGCTTCCAGGCAGCGGCCATGTCAGACAGGGGACAGGCCCAGACTTTCCTCCTCTATCTTTCTGCCATGGCACTGTCTCTACAAGTTCTGTGATTTCAAGATGGGTGGGAAGAGTAGGGGCTGGGTCCAAAAAGGAGTGTGACTGCTAGTTTGCCCCTCCCCCTTTCTGATGTGACTCCACCCTCTGAGGAGAACTGTGACATCAGTAAGGGACGGACCTATGCCAATCAAGGGTATGGCAGCCCCTTTGCCTTGCTGTGTTTGACATGGTCACACCCCTTCTGGGTTTGCTCGAGGGGAGTTGGTGACCCTAGTGGTGTCAATGGCTGTTTTTACACACACATTTCTCCTGCATGTTTGCTGTTACATCCTGAACTTTCTGTGTGTCTAAATCACTCACCCAGATCTTAAACATCTGGCTCTTTGAACTTCTGCATATTCTCACAGATTTAAGAAATCCTTAATCTCTGTGGTTTTACAAATCTGGATCCTGTAACATCTGGGTGTCTCCCAGAACTTGTGTGTGTAAAAAGTTCTCCTGATAAACTGCTTTGTTCCAGGCAGCTGTGGTCCCTTGGTTTCCATGGCAGCCCCTCACATCTACAGCTGCAGCTACTTTAGGCTGACTCAGGGCAGTGTTTGTGTGAAGAATGCATCCAGGAATTGCCTCAGGGCAGTGTGTGTGTGTGAAGAATGCATCCAGGAACTTACTTGTGGATTTGTAAACCCAGTAGATTGAAAGACCAGCACTTTAAGGTGTGTGTAAAAATGCCCATTGTGTGTATGTGGTGGTGGTGGGTGTTAGGGGCTATTACCATTTGGATGTAAGAGACGGGGAAGCCAGCAAACTAAGAGGAAAGGAAGGGTGGGATTGCACTCACTGGCTCATCTACCCATGGATTCAGGGTGATCAATTACTCAGCAGCACTCAGGAGAATGAGTCACTGGTCACAAGGGTTAGCTCCCTGCTGATCCTAATGAAATCAAAAAGACAGACTGTATGAGCATGCAGCGCCAAAGGGAGATGTGGGGTGGGGGTTGGGGGAGCGTACAGTACACACAAAGAGCAGAGAAAAGAAAGACAAGACCGGCATGCATGATGTTGGCACAGAAAGCTTTTCAAGAGACTGCCCATTGAGGTGCGTTTGGAGAGGCACGGCGAGATTTCTCCTTGGGGTAGACGTATCCCTGATCGGAAGGTCAAGGACCACTGCTACAGACACCACAGCTCAGCTGCCGATCACGCTCACACCTGAAAGGGGAGGGTAATGAGCTTCATATTCTGCAGCTGCTCAAAGGAAAGTAACAAAGGCCACACATGGTTGCTGTTACATTAAGAGAGAGAGAGAAATGAAAATGAAAGAAAGCCTCTATGGAATGCTAGGGATTTGAAAGGGAAAAACAGGACCGTATTGTAACTGACGAACTTGGAGGCTCTGCTTAGCACTCCAATTTTTTTGGGGGGAGGGGGCTTACAAAGCTAGTTGGAGCTTGCAAACCCTTCTCCTTGGGCTGGAACAGAAAGCCACTTTTAAATCCGCAAACATTATCCACCGCTTTGGAACATTAAAAGTGGAGCTGAAACACTTCAAACAAGTACCCATAAAACAGGATATACTTGTCATATTTCCGGTACCTGAATTGGCACTCAATGTTCAGATGCTAACCGGCAACCAATTAGTGCCCAATTGGGGTGCCCAATGTCCCAGAATATCGACTTTTGGTCTCGGAATATTGACTTCTGGTACCAGAATACCAGGGGTTTGTCCTGATATTTTGTTTCCATCCCAATTTACGGATTAGTATCTGGAAAAGAGATAAATTGGTAATGGGCGTTGCCGATTTTTCAGGCAGTTGTGTGATCAAGTATCCTGCTGGGTACCCAACATGGTAAAAATGTAGGTATTGTGTGCGAGTACTAAATTAAGTACCAATTAGTTATGAAGCATTTTTTCTCTCTCTTTTTTCCATGCATCCATTCGAAAAGCTACTCTGGATTCACCAACTTGACGACTGCGCCATCTTGCGCATGCAAACTAATCAATATCATTTTGCACCTATGCAGGATGGCCCAATACTGGTGATGTGGAGTTGCGATGGAACAGGGGCCTAATCACATTTGGTCCCCTTTCTATCGAACCTGAATCAGATTGGGAAAATCCATCAGAGGAAGCTCTCTGGGGACCTGATACGGTACTCAAAATTAGTCACAATAGAGTGATCCGGAGACCTCTGGGATCACAGCCTGGTGTATGGTCCCCCTAACTGGGCTAGAGTGGGCTACTCATGTGTGATATAGCCCGCCATGGCCCGTTCCAGATTGGATCCGCCAGTCAGGACTATATTGGCGGCGTGTTCCCAAGTCAGGTCAGATTGGGCTGCCTCCCTCCTCGTGTCGATGTGCTTGCCCTGTCCTTGAGCAATACATTCATACAACTGTTGATTTTCTTGAATTTTAGTAGCCCCTGACTTTGATGGGGGCCCATTCACACAACACCCTTATCTAGGGGACATTGGAACAGACCCACATTCTGATTGTTGAGTGAATTCCTTACCATGTCCTGTGCTCCTTGTTGATCCCTTGTTCTCTTCCACCTGATACAAGGGGTGGGCCACAGAAATGCAGGGAAATCAGAGGCTATGGGACAAGACAAACTGAGATTAAGAAACAAGTGGTGAGTTTTCAAGGGGGGAAGGATGTTGTCTGAATGAGGCCTCAGGTGGCAGAAAATGAAGAACTATCAAGGAGAAGGGAGTGGTATGGATTTCACACAACACTCAGAATGGGGAAGGTGCCATCATGCATTCTAAAAAAATGTACTGTGGGAATCCTTAGAGGATAGGTCCATATAAATGGCTCTTTGTCAAGTTGGTTGGCGGACATAACTTCTGTCTTTTGGGAGGTTGAATTAAACAGCAAGGAACGGATCACTCCATTGTGACTAATTTTGAGTACCATATCAGGTTCCCAAAGAGCTACCCAAGCGCCGATCATGTATCCAGTTACCCAACAAATCAGGAATAATAGGTACCATTTACCAATTAATGATCTGTAAGATGGTTTCGGAAAATAGTGTAAAATGGGACAGAAACTGGATAAATCAGGACAAAACTCAGTACAAGAAGTCAGTATTCCGGGACCAGAACTCAGAAAATCAGGACATTGGGTAACCAGTTGAGCACTAATTGGGTACGTATTAGTACCTGAAGTTGGTGGTTTGGGTACTGTAAATTTGATGGGTTTACTCATTTTCACGGGTTCTCGTTTCAGCTCTCATTGTGACTGGTCCAGTTCTCTGAAATGATCGAAGTTGGTTACTGTCATAGACGGGATGCTGGGCTTAATGGACCATTGGTCCAACCCAGTATGGCACTACTTATGTTTTTATGAATGAGTTTAGGGGCATGTTTTGCTTTCAAAATCATTACAACCTGTTCATAGATCGAACTATTGGCACAGGAGATGAAGGAGCAACTTTGGTTTTGGTTTTTTTTTAAAAAGGGTTTGGAATGCATGTCTGCGGGTGAGTTAGAAAAATCAATGCCGACATGTTTTTAATGCTAATCAATGGATGACATTAGATAATGAAACAAACATCCTGTAATTTCTCGGGCTGGCTTTGGAGGCAATCAGGGAGTGGAAAAAACAGCGAGGTCAATTATTCGAATGCGTAAGCACTGTCTTTTTTTTCCTTTTTTTAAAAATGCACTCTTTTTATTTTTAAATGCAATTATTTTTTAATAGAAAAAAATACACCATTTCCTGTGGACAACAATGATCTGAAGGCTCCCCATTTCCCTTTCTTTTCCTCCCCTCAACACCAAGAAAATCAACCTTAGGAATCAGTGTCACGGTTCTTCTAACACCGTCTCCCTATTGGGGAGCGCTGACCCGTGGAGCCACTCCAAATGCTTTGACACGCTGCGGTCCTGTCTCAGCAGGGGAGCGAGATCCATTAAAAGCTGAAGTTGTGAAACTCTTTAGAAGAGTCCTGTGCCTTCTCAGAGTAATTAATTCTTTGACTGCCATGCTGGGACTCAGCGAATGAAAACATACTCTCAGGAGTAACAATTATGCTAACAGGCAGAAGCGATGCAGGCAAAGAATCCAAGCATCCAGTTGAACCGGGTTGAGATTCTCAGTACGTCCCAGCAATGGGGTATGCATGTCTGCTAATCAACAAAGCAGGCAAGAAACCTACCTCATAAACAAGAACTTTCATTGACCAAATTCCTTCTTGATACCACTCCCCCCCCCCGCAAAAGCAGTTACGACAGGTTGACTTGAAGAGGATTCAAAGCCATTATTGAGAGCCAACCGTTAGTGATGAAACTAATTAGCAGTTTTGTAAACATGGATACTATTTGCATGCTTAGCTAACTACCTGAATATGCAAATAATATCTGCCCTTAAAATGAATAGTGGCATATCCAGTTATTCGATTTGGTTACTTGGCTACTTCATTCCAGCACTATGTGCAATAAACTGAACAAACCAAATAAGCCAAAGAGCTGGAAACTGAGATATCTGAAGCAGATATCTGAACAAAGCAGGACAATTAGGGATGGGCGAACAGAACAGAGTTCGGAAATTGGGTTCGGTTCGGTTCAGTTTGAAATTCGAGTTCGGAAATTTGGTTCGGTTCAGTTCGGTTTGAAATTCAAGTTCGGTTCAGAAGTTTGGTTCGGTTGACCGAACAGACTGAGTTCGGTCGAATTCCGAACTTCCGAACCAAGTTCGGCCATTCAGAACCAGGGTTTTTGGTGTGTGTTGCCACTAGGGATGGGTGAACAGAACGAAGTTCGGAAATTCGGTTCGGTTCGGTTTGATATTTGAGTTTGGTTCGGAAGTTCAGTTCGGTCAACTGAACAGACCGAGTTCGGTTTGAACTCCGAACTGTGTTCGCCCATCCCTACAAGTATTCTTTTCCTTATACTGTCATCCTTCAGAAGCCACTGCCTCCTTTGTGACAGAGGCCATGGCCCGTTTTTAAATGGACCGCGGTGGGTGGGGGGATGGGTGTGCAGCCGCGGTGGGTGAAGGTGAGTGTGCAGCCATTCTCATGGGTGCACACTCATCGCCACCCACCTCCACACATCACCACCCACAGAGAATTGGAACCCATTGCTCCGTGTGTGGGTGATGGGTGGCAATGGGTGTAGCGCAGGAGCATGCACGCACCTCACCCATCCCCTGCGGCATTTACACAGGCGCCTCCACCCATCTCCACACAGCGAAACTGTGTGGACATGGGGGGGGAGGTGTCTAGTGTGAAAAGGGCTAGAGAGTGCTTTCCGACATACCTAAACGTGCCCAATTTGCCTCCGCGAGAAACAGCGAGAGGCACTTCAGTGGAAAAACAAGGCTTTGGTGGCGATCATGCAGGGGATGTAAAGCGCCTTGCATCCTCCTCATGATGGCCATCAAAGCCGTGCAACCAGCAAAAGCTGATTGTGCCTTTCGTGCAGTTTCTCATGGAAGCAAATCGGGCACGTTTAGGCACGATGGAAAGTGCCCTACACTAAGCACATGCACCTGCAGTTTCTCAGCTTCATGAATGGATCCCTGTCCCTCCCCATGTGCCTCTCCCATTGTCACCCCCTCACCGTGTCCATTCTAGCTTGTCCACCCCTTGGGGAAGGGACCGGTGTCTCTAAATATAATAATAATAATTAATTACTCTGTCAGATTTGGTTGGAAGAAGTCAGATTTAATGAGTAATATATTAACTTTGAATATTCGCTTCATCTTTTCCACCAATTCCATGCAACACCATCAGACTAGAAAGGTACTGTGGTGTGATGCTCCGGATACTAGGGGTGTGCAGTTCGTCTTTGAATGTTTTTTTAATTACTAAAACGAATGAAGCCCCATTTATTTTAGTAACTAAAATTTGAAAACGGATGAATAATCAACCGATTATTTTCCATTTTTGTTTTAAGAGTAAATAATAATAATAATAATAAAAAACCTGTGCATGCATAAATGGCCACTAGGGCCGTTCTGCGCATGTGAAGAGATTTTTTTATTTTTATTTTTTAAATAATTTAAAAATCACTGAGCATACACAAAATGGCACCTAGGCCATTCTGTGCATGAACAGCACTTTTCCAAAATGGCGCTGACACTGCTGGGGCCTTCTTGGAAAAGGGCTGCGCATACAGAGAACAGCCCAGTGGCCATGTTGTGTATACACAGCAGGCACTGCTGTGTGGTTTGTACACGGACCATGACCCTATGCCGTGAGGTCCGCAACTTGTGTGTATGCATGTATGCTGCACGTGCCGGTCGGTGGGGTTTCACATTGGCCCCGCTGAGCTGATCATTTTAAAATTTATTTTAAATAAAGTAAACGGTGAAAATAACCCACCCGCACCCCCCATGACAGGTCCCGGGGGCTACCCTCTCCAAACCCTTGTATGTATCTGGGGATTCAGGGATCCAGAGGAGGCGGCACCGCCGGCCATAGCGCTGGCGAGGGGCTGAGAGAACGTGGAGGCGCCACCAACAGGCGTGCTGACATCATTCAGTTGCGACGCATCCACCGGCAGAAGGGCGCGGTGCAGCAGGGGCCAGCGGCACAGCAATGAAAAAGATGGAGGTTGAAGGAAGCACGGGAGAGAGGCGAGCAGTGGAGTCCCCTGCAGAGGGGAAGTACTTTTTTTCTCCTGACTGAGGTGGGGAACTGTGAGGCTTCCACCCGAGGGGGTGGGGTGGGGGAGGGTAGGCCCGGGCATTGGCCTGCGGGGGATATCCTGTCAGGGGGGCAGGGTGCTGGGTCTTAAGGGTCCTGGAGAGAACAAGGGGGCCTCCCCATCCCACTGGCCCCGGATCTGGAAGCCGGTAAGGCACAAGCATAGGGGGCCTACCACACACCCCAAATGGTAGGGTCATTTACCAAAAAAACCCACCAAAACAAAGTGGGGGGGTTGTAAACAGAACCAAAAATAGTAGGGGTGCCTTCTGCACACCCCTATTGGGTACCACTCTTGGGCTCAGGGCTCATGACAGAACACCCTCCCCCTTTGCAAACTTCCCACTTGTCCCTTGCCTTGTCCCATGGTTAATGCATTCACACTTGGTGTTAACAGACAATGGCCACAATCCCAAACCCCTCCACATAGAATCTGCACAGAATCCATGCAGATCCCACGTGGATGCCGAGTGGCATAATGTGTTCCCAATGGACATGCACACGGGTTGCGTGTGGGATCCGCGGGGCAGGGAATCAGCCCCATATAGCCAGCCACTCGCTTTGGCATTAAGCAGGCATTTGCCTGTTACACTTGGTTGTTGCTTTTGTTAGTTTGTTCATTTTTTCTGCATGCCTACAATGCTCTGTGAGCCTGGAAAACATGGTTTCAGACAGCATGCAACTGCTACTTGCACATAGCCGTTATTACATGTAGATAAGCCCGTTCCCCCACTTTAGGTCTGCAGTCACCTGAGATACCTTAAAGATCCCTTATATCAGGGAACGGCTTCTGGCCTACAGCTGGGGGCGGAGGGGCTATTGGGTTGCCTCCAAGGCCCACAGCAGCATAAGCAATGTTTAGGGATGGGCAAACTGAACGTGGTTCAGATGTTCAGACATTCGGTCGTTCGGTCTGAAATCCGAGTTCAGGTTCGGCTGTTCGGTTCGGCGGAGTTTGATTCGGCCAAACTTGGCCGAACAACTGAAAATAACACTATTGATACCGAAACCAAATTTGAATTATTTTTTTTATTTAACCCTGAAACCACCCCTGGTGCCAGAAAGTCTGCTCCTCGGCTGCCTCCCACTTCCAGTCACGTTTTCCCCACCTTCCAGTCACGTTTTCCCCACCCACGAACTCATCCGAACTTTTCCGAACTGTTTGGCCGTTTGAGCGTTCGGTTTGGACATTCGGTCTGGTCGTCCAAACAGGCCTAGTTCAGCCCAAACTCCAAACTTCTGAACCGCGTTCGCCCATCCCTAGCAACTAAACATTTGTGAGAACAGCCACTTGCCCTAGATAATATTATCAAGCTCAGCAGGCAATAGATTTGCACTATGTCCGATAAGCCCCCCTCTGCTGCTGATTTCTCTGGATTCAGTGGGCCACCGCTGGGATCAAGGAGCACAGGAAGATAAGGAACAAAGGATTTCATGCAAGGCTCATAATGTGGGTTTGCACCATTACCCACTCTAAATGAGTGTTGTATGACTGAGTCCTTAAAAAGGATAGGTGTTAGTCCCATCTCTGCTACTGACTTTCTCTTGGACCTTGAGCCAACCATTTCACCTCTCTGTGCCTCTGCTTTTTGCAACCATCTTTTTTGTCTATTGAGGCAGCCTCCCATACCTCTTAACCCCTGGACTGTGAAATGAGGGACAGTGGGTGTTTTTAAATGAGATGCTACCATGCATGACCACCCATTAACCATGCATCCAACTGCTCATTTGAAGGTGGTGCTGGGGGACGCACACTCCCGTGAGCCGTGCAAGCCCCCACCCATGGCCACTCACAGGGCACTGCTGAAAAATCTGGAGTGTGCCGTGTGGGGCAAGCCATATGGATGTGTTAGAGGCGCCCATACATCCCCTGCATGTATGAACTGGGGTGCCCACCCACACCGGCAGACAGGTCCGCGGCCGGCTGCCTCCCCGGTCCTGCCCACAGCCTTCCCTGGGCAGCTCTCTCTTGGCAACTCTTAAAGATGCCATGAGCATGAGGGGGCGGCTAATAAATATAAATAAATAATAAATAAATAAAGGAGATGTGTGTGAAATACACCACCATGGTGGCTCAAATCACAATAATCCCCCTCGCGATGCACGAGAGAAGAGCCAACACCATGGAGAACAGCAGCTCGGACAGCAGCTTCCTACGTGTCCCCCCCACTATGAGTCTCCATTGTTGCCCGGAACTGGCAGTGGCTGCACAGGCTCCTGGACAGAAAGGGGTTACTGGCTGCTGCAGCTTCCTGTTTCCATGGTGTCCGGAGTTATGCGTCATGGCAGAGGGTGAGCAGTTGGGCGGGACACGGGGTGGGGAGTGTTACCCGGAGGGGGAACAGCTGCCGCTATGAGTTGTTCCCAGGGTTGGTCCATGGTGACGGGAGTGTGTGGCGGCTGCCCGCCTGTGTGGCCACAGTGACCACTCTGCCCATTAGAACCCCTTCCCACGTGCGTGGGTGCTCCACTGCCGTGCCACTCAGCGGCCATGCCCCCCACAAGCCTTGCTCATTTAAAAACAACCAGTGACACTCAAAACACAGAACAACGTGGGCCATCATTTACATAAAATGTGTATATATGTGCAAATTCAGGGTAGTCTATTACTTAACTAGGAGGCTGGGCTAAAAAGCACTTTTGAAAGAAAGAAAGAAAGAAAGATTTTTTATTTATTTTTAAAGTAAAAGGACTTGCATATCCATTCAACAGCTTCACTCACAAGCCAGACTTAAACCCCCTGTCCTGCCAGTCTTTATGTCCAAGCTCTATCACAGCATTCCCCTTAGCTGCTTGGCCTCCACGCCCCCATACCCACCGAGTTTTCCAGTTTACACAGTCCCCCTTCTGACAATAAAGCTTTTCTCCTGAGTGGATTCTTTGACAGATGTGATGCTGTGAGGTTTTTCTCATGGGCAATTGTTAGCAATAGCCTACTGCCTTACAGAGTCTGATAAAAAAAATAAAAGGGTTATTAATTTTAAAAAAGAAACAATCAGAACATCAACCCCTTATAATAATAATAATAATAATAATAATAATAAGCATTTGTATAGCGCCAGCTGTGTACCTGGCGCTTTAAAGAGCAATAAGAACCCTTAGCCAGCTGATCCCCCCCCCCCGAGAAATGCTTAAAAATTATCGCTCTCCATTGCCCCAAAGAAAGTGTGTGTGTGTCCCCCCGCCCCCCCGACTCAAAGACCGGGCATATTCTCCCAGGTTCTGGAAAACCTTGTTCTTCTCCCTGAAAGGAGAAGTTTCATTAATGAGTCAGAGAGAACAATAGAGAATCCCTTATCTCTCCTATGGGAGGGGCTGCTCTGAACAAGCCTGGGACAAACTCTTTGACTAGTTTGGCTCTTTAAGGCTGGGAATTCAACTCATTTTACCACTGATGACTTTCAAGTTGCTCTCCCTCTCACCTCCCTTCTAAGCTGGGATTTTGAAGCAGTTTTCTCAGGACTGCAGGACAGATAACACAAGAGATGTGAAAATAGGGACGTGGGAGGTATGCAACTTCCTGTTGAAATAGTAGCCTATCTTTTGTTGCTGACTGTGATCAGGTGTTCATGCTAATGGCCTAGAATTGGAACTGAAATGATGATTTGCAGTGAAAACAGCCCATTGGTAGCTTCCACCCTGATGCGGAAACTTACCATGTTTTCCTCCCATATATTTGTTCCTGTTTCGGAATGCCCTTCGGTTGGTACTTTTGGTACCTTCTGGCAGTTTTGAGACATGCCAACATGTTCAGCGTGTTGTCAGGAGAAGGAGGCAGACACAGTAGACACAGAGCAGACAAAACTGGCACATCCTCCTCCTCCTTCTCTCACTCCTTATTCTCCCTAATTGGGAGAAGCGGACTTGTAGTCCAAAAAAGCAGGACCCTGGAGCTGGAGAAACGGCAACACCAGGACATACACACAAAATTAACAAGTCACGGAATGTACTGAAAAAATTACAGAAGGTACCAACAAGTCACAAAAGGTACCCCAAAGCTACAGCAGATGCAAAAAAATCCACCACCTGCAATCCTAAAAGCAACAAAATTATGAAACAAGTCCTAGACTTGAAAATTCTAACCAACATCCAGCAATGTTCCTGACATGATGAGATTTCCCATTGATTCGGGAACAGCTGTTTGGGATTCAGCACTAGCCGGAATATGTAACAGGGAGAGGGGCTAAGTCCACATCCTCCCGTCTAAGGCCGAGACGAGAGCAAGGGTCTCAGCAGGGAAATATTGACCTTCCAGAGGCATTTGTGAGTGTTCGTCGGTACTTCATCAGAATCCATCGATTCTGCACTTCTTCCATTATCAATATCAGCGCCTGTGATTTTTAATCATAATCTGTCAGTTTCATCATTTTCCAGCATTTTTCATCACTTTCCAGTGTTTTTTGGTCATTTCCGTCACTTCCTGGCACTTTTGGGGACTTCTATGACACTTTTACAGCAGCACTTTTATGACAATTTCCAGCACTTCCCCAATACTTAGCCAGCAGTTTTGTGTCTCCGCAGCCCCCGGTGTGCACAGGGCACACATGGGGCTTGGAATTGGCCCTATAACAGTGTTCAACTCACCAAAAATAACAAGAAACAATGAAAACAGCCGAAAAGCTGGTAAGTTTCCATATTGCTTGAATGAAGGCAAACGATCTGTTTCCAACAGAAACAGTATTCACCGCAATTTGCCGTTTCAGGCCTACTCCTATGCCACTAAATACAAGGCAACTCATTAGTAAGCTTTTAAAGAAAGGGTCTCTCTTTATGGGGTCATTCACACCATACTCTTTTAGAGTGGGTAATGAAAGAAACCCAAATTCTGAATGTTGTGTGAAATCTTTACCACTTCCTGTACTCCGCCCACCTGATGCAAGGGGTGGGCCATTGAAATGCAGGGAAATCAGTAGCTGTGTGGATGCATTACTCCTGGAAAGGCCAAACATAGATGAAGAAACAAGAGGCTTTGTATGAATGAACCCCAAGTTGGTCACTATCTAGTAGTAAAAGAAACCACACACATATGGAGAATGAAATAAGATGTGGCTGCTAATTTAGCCAAGTGAGATGAATTAGCTGCCTTTAGCACTGGCAAGAATGCTGAGAGTCGACGGAAAATATCCCATCAATTAAAATTTGAATAAATCACCCTCACTGCTGAACTCACCTTGAACCTGCTTAATATCCTCTAGCGACCTAGCCATAGCTTCCCCCCCATGCACAGTAGAGAAAATTCTACAAGTGGCTTTTGTAGGTTTCAGATTGCAGCACATACAGTACAAGAGTCAGAATTTGCAGGAAGATAAACTCTAGATTAAGACACCTACCAGCTTGGTACAAAAATATCAGGGAAGCAACTTTACCTGGAACAAAGAATGCAGCAAGTAACAAATTCAGGGACTGGTGGCAAATTGTGAGGAGAAATTAGCCAAAGGAAGTTAAGCTATTGAAAAAACAGGTGGCTGCATGACAGGATTTAAGCATGCATTAAAACCATCTCCATATGCCCTGCAGGTATTGGCATTTACTTTTTTTTTTTTTAAAGTTGGAAAACCATTTAAAAAGAGGAGAACCATCAACTCCAAACCATAAATAACAACAACTTCAGTTGGTCTCAGTGTTGTCAAATTCTTCCTTTAACGGGGGAACTATGCTACTGCAGAAAGCTGGCAAATCAACTGAACTGGGATCTAGGAGACATTGTAAGTTCCAGCACAAACGAGCAATATTTGAAGACGGAAGCTAAACAAAAGCCAACCCAGGGAGTCAACAAGGTGGCGGCAAGATTCATTACAAAGTCAGACATGGTGTTTTGGCTTCTAACTGGACAGAAGGCTGTAGCATTAACACATGGTTCATTACAACTGAATTAGAGTCTGGTTATTCAGTCCTGCAGAAATTAGGGACAGTCCACATCAAACCGATTTTCCCATGAAAACACAGGGCCTCCAGTTCAGCCTTGGAAAATCACTAATTATGGCGCAGAACCCAATTTGCATGCAGAGAATGCAGCTTCTGTTTGGCAGCGTGCTCTATTGTTTCTCCTCGCCAAGGATTTCAAAGTAGACTTTATTAAGGAGAAGATGAGACAGAATCTTGCTGCTGAAGTCAACTGATCAGACTTACGATTTAAAAAAATACTCTTACACTAACACACGACCATCACAATGGCATATTCCCCCTACATGATATTTTATTAGCAAGTGAAATGACTTCCCCCCTCATAAGCGACGACAGTTACACTGAGTTACTGTTGCAATGTCGACAGGTCGGCGTGATCAGTCATTGAAGATTTCAGATCGTTGCTGTTTAATGACTAATTCTTCAAACCAAGTAAAAACGTGAGCTCATGCAATTAGTCTCCTTCTAAACAAAAGCAATAAAACTACTTCAGAGTGAATAAATATTTAGGGCAAAGCAAGGCATTCTACCAGGCTGAAGGAAAGCTGAGATATTTGTGTACGACAAAAATGGGACATCCTTCTAGAACCCACCGAGAACCATCTTTCTCCACAAGAAGTCCCACTGAAATAAATGGGAATACTCCTGGTGTAAGCTGCTATTCTGTGCGGAAGCACTGAAATCTGGTCCTTAAGGGGTATTTTCAGACGTTACGAGATCACAGTGAACCACGGTGAATACCCACCTGTGGTCACTGTGGCTCAAACGTCTGTTTGGCGGCCGCCAAATGTCCCAGGAAGCGTGGTCAAAAAGAATCCCAGCGGGGACCAAAAAAAAGTAACGTCTGGCCGGTTGCCACGGCCCGGGATCCCCGGTGGGATCCCGGGCCACGGCACATCCGGCCCGACGCGGTGGCCGCAGTGGCCCCGCCACCCGCCCGTCTCCCTGGAGGGCGGGCGGTGGGGTGTGTGGAGGGGGCGGGGCCGTGCGATCGCACGTTGCGCCACGTGGCCCCGCCCCCTCCCAGATTCCCCGCCGGGATCCCCCCGGCACGTCTGATATGGCGTGACGGGGTGACCCTGGCGGGGAATGAAAGGGTTGGTTTTGGTACGGGGCCAAGTGGCCCCGTAACGTCTGAAAACAGCCAATGTGAACCAATGTATTTTCGGGTATGATAGAACCTTGATAGTAGCCGCAATCCCAAATCCCCTCTGCGTGGGTACCACGTGAAACAGTGTACTCACAATTGACAAGCGTGCAGGTTGTGCGAGTTGTGCACCGCACACGCGGGCCATGCCATCGGCCCCAATGAGTCTGTGTATCACTAGTCTCCTGACACTGGTCACCTCTGCTATAAAACACTTCAGAAGAAGCACAACCCCTGATCAAGAGAGTCTGCAACTTAAGAGGGAAATACAATATTCAAGGAGAAAACTTCCATTGATTTTCGTTATAGATGAAATGAGTATCTGGAAAAAAACATCAAATCTGTTATATGTACCCTAACTGGATTGAAAATGGGGAACTGAGGGAGTGGATACTAACTACTATCCATTTCCATTCCTTTGGATATCTGTTTTGGTTATTTTGAGTTAGTTTTTCGTTTGTTTGATTTTATTTAATTTTCCATTAGGGATATTTGGTTTTTCATAGGGGTATGCAATTTTTTTTTTCATTTTAGTGAGTTACAAAAACAAATGGAGCCCCATTAATGTTTGTGACTAATATTATGAAAATGAATAAATAATATTTTGTAAATTTGTAATTAAAAACATAAATAAATCACTGCGCATGAGCAAAATAGTCACCAGATCAGTCTGCGCATGCGCACCCTTTCCCAAAGTGGCACCAGCAGCGGCGCCTGTCATTCTGGATGTAGTCTAGTGGGTAAAATGTGGGACTCGAACCTGGGAAAGCAGCGTTCACGCTCCATTTTAGCCGGGAATTCATTGGGTGGCCTTAGACGAGTTGCTATTCTCAGCCTCAGTTCCCCATCTGTAAAATGGAAATAATAATGACCATTAAGGTCATACGCAGGGTTGTGAGGGTGAACTAAATTTGCACTTTGAACACGGAAAGTGCTATAGTTCTGGGGACCCCTGAGGCATCTGGAATTGTAGGTCTCTCCTGTAAAGAGATCAACAGCCAAGAAATCCACTACACAGATGCTAGCCACCCTGAGTCACCTGTGAGTGAGAGGCGTGGGGTAAAAATTCCAGAAAATAAATATAAAATAAATTTATATTGGCCTCGGATATAAAAAAAAAAAAAGTATGCTTTTGCACTACTGCTTTTGCGGAGGTGCCACTCCCCTTTGAAAAAATGAATATTCCTTATGCTGTGTGATAAGGCTATTGCCTTGTCACTTCTATTCACTGGATGTCTTTTTTGGCTCCCTTCTGACTGGCCAGCTGGCCAACTCTTCTAGTGCTTGCTAGCTGACCTGGCTGGCTCACTGTAACCCCATACCCACCCACCCCAAGCAGCTGGCTCATTTTCTAAATGGCTGGCTAGCTGTAGGGTTTCTTCCTTCTTGCTGACTCAGCTGGATAGCTGGCTGACTCTCCTGAGGCATCGGCCAAACTAATAGCTTTTTACCCCCTCACGTCCCTGGCAATCTGTGCTGGAAAGTCGAAAAGCAGCCTCCCTATCCCTTCTACTCAGTGACTACATGTCAGCATTATTAGTATTATTTTTTTTAAAAGAAAAGAAAAAAAAAGTATCATCGGTAACAATTTACAATAGAGAAACAGAGGTTCGGCCTTAACTTACGCATAGCAAATTCAGCCCTCAGACAGACTAGCTGTTCATCACTTTTATTATCACAAGTATAAAGACTTATTCCCTCAGGCTCCGTGGTGGGAAGCGATAAGAGCTTGGGAGCATGATTTTCATGCACACGAGTGCATTAAAAAATGATAAAATTAGCTGCCATTTAAACTTGATTCTTCCCCCCCAAAAAGAGACTTCCCTGGGTGGGTGAAGGGATTCGATGGTTATACCTGTCAAATTTCTGGTATCTGAATCTAACTGAATATTTTGGGGACTTTTTGGTACCCAAACTGGTTTTCAATCGGATACCTGAAATACCGAACTACTGACAACCAGTATACCGAAAAACAGATTTTTGTCCTGCTTTCATTCTAGATTCCAGGATTTTGGGAGGAAATTTCAATATTTTGGTTGTTGCTATTCTGAGCTTTGAACTCAGTCTGACTTCAGCCACCAGAAAAGTCAGAAGGGGCAGGCTAATCCAAGCTGAAGGACTGCTAGGATGGAGGGCTGCTGCATACGTATTGGTTTACAGTTGTTATACAGATATTTTGCCGGGCTATGAACTGAGAGGATTAATGGGTGTTTTTACACAAATGTCTCCTGCATGTTTGCTGTTACATCCTGAACTTTCTCTGTGTCTAAATCACTCACCCAGATCTTAAACATCCGGATCTTTGAACTTCTGCTTAGAACTTCTCCCAGAACTTTTGTGTGTAAAAAGTTCTCCTGGTAAACTGCTTTGCTCCAGGCAGCTGTGGTCACTTGGTTTCCATGGCAGCCCCTCATGTCTACAGCTGCGGCTACTTTAGGCTGCCTCAGGACAGTGTGTGTGTGAAAAATGCATCCGGAACTTACTTGTGGACTTGTAAACCCAGAAGACTGAAAAATCCAGAACTTTAACGTGTGTGTAAAAATGCCCACTGTGGTCAAGACTAAGAGCTGGATGACCGGTGGGGAGGGAAGTTGGGCTTCTTTAGGGCTCTTTTGGATAGGGCTGAACATTTGTCAGGGAAAGGGACTTCATTTAGTTGGCTCTTCATTGTCCTGAGTATTTTTTGGTCCTTTTCACACAGGCAATCTAACACAGATAAAATGGGTGTTACATTTTATTATACAGGTTGCAGGGCTACAGGTGTGCTCTCTGGGTGCCCTGCAACATGTATAATAAAATGTAACACCCATTTTATCAGTGTTAGAGCGTCTGTGTGAGAATAGCCATAGTGAAGAACCAAACACACTTTTCATGATCCCTCTCAGTCGGGATTTTGTCCGGGTTATGGCACGGACACTGCGCTTGTGGCCTTGGTGGATGATCTGCACCGGGAGATGAACCAGGGTCATTCGACCTTGTTGGTCCTATTAGATCTATCAGTTGCCTTTGATATGGTTGATCACGAGATGTTGGTGGTGCGCCTGCGGGACTGTGAAGGGGTGGGAAGGACTGTTCTTGAATGGTTCCTCTCATTCCTGACTGGGGAACCCAGCAAGTGGTACTCAAGGAGTGTTTTTCATCATATCGAGACGTCACGTGTGGTGTCCCGCAAGGTTCGGTGTTGTCCCCCCTCTTGTTCAATGTATATATGCAGTCTCTCGGCAAGTTGATCAGGAGGTTTGGTGTACACGGTCACCAATATGCTGATGACACCCAACTATACCTCTCTTTTTCAACAGACCCAGACCCCACGGTCTCCGTGCTTACTCAATGTCTGACGGCTGTGGGGGGATTGGATGAGGGCGAATTGACTGAGTCTGAATACCGACAATATGGAAGTGATGCTGGTGGGTAAGGCGATGGGCTTAATGCAGTGGCAGCTCTGCCCCCAGGGCGTTGGGGCAGATGCCTCACCAAGCCTCTCAGGGGTCCTCCCCCATGCTTTCTGGGGAGCCAGTAGCTGCTCCTCAGCTGATCCAGTGGCAGCACTGTCAGCTTCCTGCTTGTCTGAAGGCTTTGTTTACATTTTAACTCTCCTCCTAGAGAGCAATGAGTCATCTGTAAACAAAGCCTGAAGGGAAAGAACTCTGAAAGCGGAGGAGGGGGGAGGCGACAAACCTCCTCCTCCTGCTGCTGCTCCTCCTCCTCCCCCCTCCCTCTAGATTTCCACTCACTGGCGTGGACTTAGAGGATCTCCCCCAAGCCCTCAGGAAGCATGTGCTTGGCATCGGCCAAGAAAAGCACTGCTTTCTGGGGGATTGGGGAGGGCGTGGGGGAGGTGCCATGTGCTCCTTGGCTGGATTCCTATGGAGAAACCCAGCCAATCAGCAAGGCCTAGGGGACATGTCATGGCACCTTTTCAAAATGCTCTGGACACCCCATAGCTCCTTTTTCTCCCCCTGGCCCCTCCTCTACCGGAGTGGAATGAGGGAGGGAAAGAGCTCACTCTTCCTTGCTCCTTCCTCTAGGTTCACTGGAGGGGAGGGAGAAGAGAGAGAGAGAGCCCCCCCTCTTTTTTTTACAAGAGGGGAGATGCCAGGGACTTGTTTGGAGTCCCTGGTCTCCTTGTTTGGAGGGAAGAACAACAGAAGGTGGTTATCAGAGTCAGACTAGAGTGATCAGGAGGTCTTATCCTTTCAGAAACCTGGTACGTTTTGAAACAAAAACAAATCCCCTGCCTGATCTCCTGTACATTGTTTGTTTGCTTGTGCTTTCTTTTGTCCTCTTCAATCCCTCCCCACCCCCATGCATTACTAATTTTGTGAGCCCAGTTGGAAGGGCTGTGTTGCCTCACCTCCTATGATTTAAAATATTGTCTTGGCGCTTGCTGTTTTAGTTTTTCACCCGGTGTGAGACCCTGTCACCCTAATTGTCTGCTTTCTGTTTGTTTTGGGGTGGGGTGGGGTGGGGTGGTGGGGGAGGATGGATGGAAGGGTTTCTAATCTTTCCTGGAATGTTCACTGCATTTTAAATGCCGCCCTTTTCAGTACCAGTTTCAAGGTTTTTCTGCTGCAAGAAGGCCACCATGCCACATATTGGTTCACTAATGACTAGTCTTTGCATGAATGTTTGTTCCCTGTCTGATAAGTTTAGTTTGCAACAGAACTGCGTAGCATGTTCTGGGGGACAACTGGAACTTCATGCTGCTGCTTTTGTGGTGTGCTAAAGACTTAACATAATATTGTTGCTGGTTTGAGATGGTTTGCTTTGCTTGCTCTGTGTGCATCTGCAGAAGAGCTGTGCTGCCTCCTCCTATTCTTTAAAATATTTTCTTGGCCGTTGCTGTTTTTCACCCTGTGTGAGACCCGGTCACCCTAACTGTCTGCTTTCTGTTTGTTGGGGGGGGGGGATTGGAGGGGGATATATGGAAAGGGTCTCTAATCTTTGCTGGAATGTTCGTTGCACTTAAAATGACTCCTTTGTAGTGTTGGTTTCATGGCTTTTCTGCTGCAAGGCCACCATGCCACATGTTGGTTCACTAATGGCTGGTCTTTGCATGAATGTTCCCTCTCTGGTTGCAGCAGATGCCTTTTACATTGCAACAAAACTGTGTAGCATGTTTTGGGGACAAGTGGAACTCCATGCTGATGCTTTCGTTTTGTGCTAAAGACTTCACATAATATTGTTGGCTTAAGACGGTTTGCTTGGCCCTGCCCACCATTGGCTCCGCCCACTTCTGGTCCTTCCCTGCGCTCCACCAGCCTTGAAACCCACCAGCCGCCACTGGGCTAATGGCCCCCATCATTGATGGTGTCTGTCCTCCATTGGTTCCCCAGGTGCGGAGTCTGGGGGTACTCCTCGATGCACAGCTCCACCTGGATACTCAGGTGAAGGCTGTGGTGAGGGGTGCCTTTTGCGAATTACATCTGGTACGTCTGCTTAGGCCGTATGTTTCGGACTCTGACCTGGCCACCATCATCCATGCTTTCACCTCTAGACTAGACTATGGTAATGCACTCTACATGGGGCTACCCATGGTGATGGCCCGGAAGCTGAAGCTGGTGCAGAATGTGGCAGCCCATCTCTTGGTGGGACTGGGCCACCGGAAGTACATAACACCAGTGCTCCATTCTCTGCATTGACTGCCAATAGTCTTCCGAGCCTGATTCAAGGTGTTGGTTTTAACCTATAAAGTCCTAAATGGTCTGGGCCCTTCCTATCTGTGAGACCGCCTCACCCCCCAGGTACTGGATCGGCCCCTGCAGTCATCGGGGGATGCCTTTCTTATGGTCCGCTGAGTCTTCCGGGGGGCCACACAGGAGAGGGCGTTCTCGGTGGCTGCACCAAGGCTGTGGAACTGCCTTCCGGTGGATGCGTCAGGACTGACCCCATGCCCCACTGTGCCGTGAAGAAACTGCACATATCAGCGTGCAGGATCTGCGGGGCATGGCATCGTCCCCAGTGTACGTGCCAAGACAGGCTGCACAGAGCAGTGTACAGAGGTCCCTACACTGGGGTAAGTTCTAGCGGGAACCAGTCCAGATACATTATCTACTGATGGGACTTGCCATGGCAGCCCCAGCCCCAAGGCAGGAATAACATGGGCTGAACGCATGTGCTTGCCCGCGATGGTCCATGTTAGCCCGCGTGGGGAGCCCTGCTATCCCTGCAGTCTGGGCTGCATCCTCTGAGATTTTCTGAGGACACAGCCTGAGCTAGTCTAGCCACCCACCAGTTCCCAAGGCAAGTCTCAGGCTAAGATCTCGTCGTAGATAATCACATGTGATGGTGGGTCCCAGGCCATAGCAGGCCAAAACTAGATTACTGCAACGTGCTCTATGTGTGACAGCCCTTGGTGACAACTCAGAGGCTGCAGCTGGTGCAGAACTCAGTGGCCCATCTCTTGATGGAGACGGGCAGTAGGGAGCACATTACACCAGTGCCCCGGGCTCTGCACTGGCTACCTATAGCGTTCCAGGTCTGATTAAAGGTGCTGTTTTTGACCTTTAAAGCCCTACACAGTCTGGGCCCCTCCTATCTGAGAGACCGCCTCAATCCCTGGGCTGTGGAGTGACCTCTGCGGTCTACTGGGGGCACCTTCTTGGAGGTCCCCCGGGTGACCCGGGGGCCACGATGGAGAGAGCATTCTCGGTGCCCGCGCCACGGCTGTGGAATTCCCTCCCAGAGGAAGCTCACCTGGAATTCCCTCCCAGAGGAAGCTCACCTTTTGTCGGGTCTGTAAGACCTGGCTGTTCGTGCAGACCTTTGGGGGAGGGGGGGGAGTGTCGTTTTACCTCTTTTTGTTGTTGTTTTTATTGTATTAGTAACCCTTCCATGTATTTTTAATATATTGTTTTAAAATGTTTTGTGAGCTGCCCCGAGCTGCCGTAAGGTTGGAGGGAGGTGAATAGAAGTTATTAAATAAATAAATAAATAAATTAAATAAAACAGTCCAACATCATGTGTGTTTTTACTCTTTGTGGCAGCCCTTTAGAAATTTGAAAACGATTACATCTCCCCCTTAGCCTTCTCTTCTCCAGGCTAAGCATATCCAGTTCCTTCAGCCTTTCCTTAGAAGATTTGCTTTCCAAACCCTTACCATTTTTGTTGCTCTCCTCTGAACCCGCTCCAATTTGTTAATATTCTTCTGGTGGCCAAAACTGGACACAATACTCCAGGTGAGGTGCTGAAAAGAGTGGAACTAATACTTTTGCTGGCTTGGAAACAATGCTTCTATTAACGCAGGCTAAAACTGCATTGGCCTTTTCTGCAGCTGCATCACATTGTTGATACATGTTCAGCTTGTACTCAACCACAATCCCTCGATCCTTTTGACACATGCTGCTGCCAAGCCAGGTACTTCTTAGGTTTGTGCTAGTGGCTGGGCCAGGAGCTAGTCCTATTAAACCTGGACAGTATCCAGCCACAAGCACTTTGCTACAAGCTTCATTTTTACAAGCCACGCTCTTCAGTTTTGCCAAGAATCAAAAAAGACCTTCGAAGTCAATCTGTGGCAGTTGAGAGCCAAATGAAAAGGGCCAGTTATATTCTTTCATTGCTGGTAAGGACCACAAATGAATACCACAAAAGAATCAAATATCATCCATTCCAACTTTTGTGCAGTAGCTGGATTTAAACACATTAAAGTAGACTTTAAAAAAAAAAAAAAAAAAACTTGCAAATTTAATTCACCTGGGATTCCAGATCTAGCTATCCACTGGGCCCCATCTTCAGTCTGCAAATTGGCAAGTACAGTGAATCACTACCGAAAATGTCATGCCCTTCAAAGCTACTATAAAATGCTCTCTAACAGTTAGTGGCTGTTCGTGCCAGTGCAAATCCCATTTATTGCAACAGGACCCACGCCCATGTTAAGAGCTAGTAATGTCTCTATCTGCTCAGAGGATCACCCCCCCCATGTCTTTCAAAAGTAGCTACATCCCTTATCATCTGCAATAAGCACCCTCCTACGTCTGCTTCACATTAACATCTTTGTTGTTCCTCTGCAGAGGCAGGAGAGAGAATGGAATGAAACCTACTTGCAGTTCATTGCCAACAAGATGCTAGGCTTATATCCTGCGGTGGATGGGAAGCCGCTAGTTCAGTTTCCCTACAAATGATTTAAGAGAATCCTTATGGGCGAGGAAGGGCCCTGTGTGGTCTGAAAGCGTGCTTTCAGGCCACCAACAGGCCACCAACGGTTGGTCCAATAAAATATATCATTCAAACCACTTTGGCCCTTTTCGCACAGATGCCCATGTGTGTGTGAGGAGGCGGTGGGGGAGCCATCTGTGCGATTGCTGGGGTGGGGGGTGCGTGTGCGTTCCCGTGCTCCACCCACTGCCACCCATCACCAACACACCGAGCAGCGGGTGCCAATGGTGACTACTCTATGCTTGGAGATGGGTGGAGGTGGGGGGGTGTCCGTGTAACGGGCCGCACATGCACCTCCTACCCGCCGCAGCCACCACCCATTCCTCCCGCGCCATCGGCTCATTTGAAAAGGGCCACCATCTCTCTGTCACTTGGGACCAACCCAACAACCGCACTCTATCTCTGGGTTACATAGATGCATGAACATGTTGTGCATGATAGCCCTTTAAAGGTCTACTTGAGAGGGGCATGAAATTTCGTATTGTTTCATTCATTACAAAAATGAATGGCGCCCCATTTGGTTTTGTAACCATGGCTGTTTTTACATGGACAGCCCCACCCACTGCTCAGTTTTCGGGCAGGTGTGCGGTGTAGGGGCTGTCCATGTAAACGGGCTGGTGGGGGGGATGGGCGTGCCTCAGGTGTTCACCTGTGTAAACACCCCGGGTGGTGGGTGTTTGTGTGTGTGCACTCCCGGTGAACACCCACCTCCACCCATCACCCACCCATATCCACCCACGGGGCCCTCCAGAAAACCGGAGGAGGCCTCATTGGTGGAGATGGGTGTGTATCCGTGTAAAGGGACACACACACACACACACACCACCACTCACCACAGCTAAACACCCATACCCCCGCCCCCACCTGTCCATGGAAAAATGGTCTATAATAACGAAAATGAATGACTAAGCAAACAACATTCATTTGAATTCATTCATTTCCGGTTTTATCTGATTTTTTATATTTATTATTATTATTATTATTATTATTATTATTATTATTATTAATAATAATAATAATAATAAGTAATACATAATGTGCATGGCAAATGGCCATCGGAGCCATTCTGCACATGCACGCCCTTTTCCAAAATGCTGCCAGCAGCCATTTTGCACATGTGCAGTGATTTTTAATTATTTAAAAAAAACAAAAAGAAAACAAAGAGTAGAGTCATTTACGACCCTTTGCCCCAAAAGGAATGGGTTTTTGGAATTGAAAATTAAAACAAATGCTGTGCATGCTACACACCCCTACTACTTGATACCAGGTCTGTCTAGCCTTGCAGAGGTCCATAAGTTATTACATTTATCGTGGAGGGACAGTATCAAACAAAAACCAAGAAAACAAACTCTAGACTAGGGGTGAATAACCTTTCCCCCTCCTGATGGACCACTTTGAAAATAAGTTCAAGCTCTGTGGGCTTGATAGGAGTAGGGTGTGGAGGCCAGGTCCAAAAATTGGAAAGGAGCTGAATGAGAAACAACTTCAGTTGGATTTGCCCCCTAGCCTGGAGGTTCTCCACCACTGCTCTGCGAAGAATCTGGGCGAAATCTTGAAGAAACCACTATCTCCCGCAAACTCTCTGCCTTCCTACTCCTCCAACAGAATCTACTAAACACAAAAACTTTAGAACATAAGAAATGCCATACCGGGTCAGACCAATGGTTCATCAAGCCCAGCAGCTCATCTCCAAGAGTGTCCAACTTTGGTTGCTTCAAAGAAGTCCACAACAGGCCATAATGGGGTGATCCATTTCCTACCATTCACTCCCAGCCCCCAAGAGTCAGAGGCCTCATCCCCAACCAACTTGACTAGTCCAAACCACCACAGTAGTGGTTATCTTGTTAAGGTGTTCTTTCTAATTAAGCCACCAGAGTCCAGCAAAGTCTTTGAAGGCCACTGAAAAGAAGGCCTCGCTACCTTGGTAGGACTACAAATTTGACATGATACAAAGCCCTTGCTTTGACGGCACGTGCATAAAAGCCTTAAAGTCAGGTTTCAAATGCAACTGGTCCCAAGATCACTTGAGCTAATGCAACACAATTAGTCTCAGGCATTTCCTATGACCTTCCTCACCTTTGGAAGCAGTCAGTTGGAACAGACAAGAAAGGAGCACAGAGCTTCTGTTGACTGATCAAACAGTGTTAATGGCTGGTGACTGATATTTCCTCATCAGGGCTGATGGAATGTGCCACCAGTGATATCCAGTCAGACTCTCAAAGCAGACTAGATACCTTGACTAATACCTTTATGTGAGGAAGCTTTAAAAACCAAGGGAGGAAGATGGTCCTTAGAAATACATCAAAGCAGCCTCCTTGAACTCTTGAAGCACGTGCTTCTGAGAGAGGAGGGCCATGGGAATAACTACAATCAGCTTAGCATAGACAAAACTCCCAGCCTAGATATATCCAGGACTTTGGAAAATGTGCACACTAATCAAATTCTCCAAGGGGAGAAAGAAAGTCTAGGCAATATTCCCTGTGTTGAGTTCAGACTTTGTTAGAGAAGTCTACACTGGGATAGGAACTAGTATCTTTCTTGTATGCGTGGTATCTATCAGTCTGCATGTGGATAAGGCATCAGACATGGGCCCTGGGAAACGTAGGGATGTGCACAGTAACTCTCTGTTGCTTTTCTTATTACTTTCATTGTCATTATTAAAATGTCATTTGTTTTCATTGTATTTCATTAGTCTTTGTTTCATTTTTGTTTTTACTTTCATTTCAAATATATATATTTTTTTGGTTTGTTTATTTACAACCATAGAAACTTTTTATATCCATTGGTTTCAATGGCAAACACACCTTTGGCTGTAACATTTTCTGTTTTCATCAAGTTTGGATGAAACTTGGCAGAATTCTACCCCAAATGTAGGGCATTATGTGTGCCAAATTTTGGAAACATTGAATAAAGTAATCCGATTCTATAAACAATTGACATTTGTTATTTTATAAAAAATCTGCATATATATTCCTGGCGGTAACAGCTTTGTCTCCAATCTGATTTGGATGAAACATACCGGCATTATACCCCTCCCCAAGGTTACTGTCTCAGCAATATTTCAGAAGGATTGAATAAAGGGTCCCAATCTTATAAGCAATTTACTTGTAAATGCATTTCTGGCTGTAACATCTTTGTATTCCAGCCAGTTAACATGGCATTTGACAGGATTGTATCTCAGACCTTTAGGATTACCTCTGAAAAATATCAGAAAGAATTGATAAAGGGTACCAATGTTATAAGCCTGCACAGCATCTACAGAGAATGGGCCAATGCCAGGGATTCTCTTATGTTTGTCACCGTGGTACAAGATGTTTTTGTGATGCCAGTTGGCTAATTGGACAGCAGAAATGTCACACATATATCATTCTGTGTTGTGAACAACCCAGTTCCTCTCCCTCACTTGTTTCTGGGAAGTTTAAAGCATCTTCTTAGGAAAGAACCAATAAGGGATTCTCTCATGTCCTTTGTCACAGTGCTGCAGGATGTGATTGCGATGACAATTGGTCAGCCTTCATGTGTGAACCGTGTCTCCTTATGGGATGTTATCCCCCTGCACGCTGCCTTGCTGCCTGAAGTCACAGTTATGCCCCTTCTATGCCTGCTTCACAGTCGCCAAAGAAAGCTGAAACCTGCAGTAAGAGAGACCAATCACATCTCTGGCCATTTTTACCGACACCTTAAAATTCTGGTGTTTCAATCCTCTGGGTTTACAAGTCCATAAGTAAGTTCCAGATGCATCTTCACACACACACACTGCCCTAAGGCAGTTCCTGGATGCATTCTTCACAAAAACACTCGCCTGAGGCATCCTAAAGTAGCCACAGTTGTAGATGTGAGGGGCTGCCATGGAAACCAAGTGACCACAGCTGTCTGGAGCAAAGCAGTTTACCAGGAGAACTTTTTACACACAAACGTTCTGGGAGAAGGTCTATGCAGAAGTTCAAAGAGCCAGATGTTTAAGATCTGGGTGAGTGATTTAGACACACAGAAAGTTCAGGATATAACAGCAAACATGCAGGAGAAATGTGTGTGTAAAAACACCCTCTGTCCCAGTCAGGGTGTCTTTGAAATGTCAAGCCAATTTGCCAGAAGATATATCTGTCATCTTTGCTATTCGGCACAGGCTTTAGTCTGGATGGGTATCTCAAGTGCATGGGGGTGTCTCTCAACTTGCAGAGAATGCCCCAGGAGGGGACAGGAGGATGTTGGGCAGCACCCCAGGTGCATGACAATTGGATTTATGTAGCTAGCTGAACTCTTGCAGTGAAACACACACACTCAAAGCCTGCCAGAAAAGTCTGATAAAATGCCCTGATCAAAGCCAGTACTAACCACAATCAAAGAGCAGGCCCAAAGAACATCAGCTTATATCTATTTTCTATGCCCACCTTGAAGCCACCATCAATTGGTCCTCCTGTAAAGGTGGAAGCATACAATAACTGGCCAGTGAGGTGGAAGTATGTAATAACTGGCCAGTGAATATGTCTGTCAGTCTGTTGGGCTGCTTTCCATTCCATCTAGTCCTCCCCCTACCCTGCCATGCCTGTCTCTGAGGCCCTTTTCACACGGGTACCCACCCTTCGCACACGTGTGGGGGGGTGCCCATGTGGAAGGCATGTTGGGTGCTTGGGGGATGGATGGCCACCCATGGGAACACCGTGGGTGGTGAGTGGGGGTGTATGTTAGGGATGGGCGAATGCGGTTCGGAAGTTCGGACAGAACTTGGTCTGTTCGGTCGACCGAACTGAACTCGAATTTAAAACCGAACCGAATTTCCGAACTCCATTCTGTTAGCCCATCCTTAGTGGCAAGCTGCACTGCTGTGTGTGGGGCTGGGGCTGTTGGATTGGAGGAGCCTGTTGTCACTCTGCTTCTCCCTCCTCCTTCCCCAGGTAATAATTGCCAGGGCGGGGCCCTGTGGGAC
>QEPC01002388.1:14834778-14852738 GCA_003113815.1 Sphenodon punctatus | reverse complement strand
GCTTCCCGGGGAATTGGTGCGGCTAGCCCGGGAAGCGTGGTTGAAACTGACCCCATGTGGGGATTGAGCGTGGCGAACATCTGGCGGCCGCCAAACAGACGTGCGAGTCACAGTGACCACAGGTGGGTATTCACCGTGGTTCACTGTGATCTCGTAACGTCTGAAATTACCCATTATGTTTTCATTTATATTTATGAATCATAACCTGAAGCTGTCCTGAGCCTCCAGGATGGGATGGAATAAAATTTTAAATAAATAAAGCAGCAAGAGTATGCTAGAGTTCTGCATTAGGGCTGAAACTCAGTCTCAAGTTTTTATTGATTATCGTCAAGAATCACGGTTCTTGACTCATTTTAAGCAAGACATGACAATTAAGAAAAATGCTGATTCTCAACATTTCTCATTTTCTCAAAATATCATTTCTTGTTACCGTTTACCGCAAGTTACCATTTACTGTATACCAATTTAATGTGTACTGCGTTCATCCCGGTTATGCGCATGCTCAAAGTGGCATTTAGCACATGCTCATTACCAGGATGAAGCCGGTACATGGTAAGCGTTAAACAGTAAATTACTGTGAATGGTAAAAGGTAAATTGTGTTAAACATTAAACTATCAACAGTAAACTGTATTTCGAGAAAAGTTTATCAACCGAGATCTCTATCTGCAATCGAGATTGTACCAAGATCTCTGGGGAAATTCTTGATTTTCACGATATTTTCATGAGAAAAATGGTTCTCATTTTAGTTCTATACTGCATGCATCTTAAGATCCAGGAGTAGCATCAGTCAGTGCTGGGCTAGGGATTTCCCTATTGCAGAAACCAACAATGATTTTAAAAAGGTAGTACAGGGGCCTTTTCTCTCCTGTGAAACAAACAAGGGAAATTTTTTGAAAAAAATTAAAAATAAAATGGAAAGGCATTGAGATCTGACATTTCCATGAACCAATCAAATTTAATCCCTGTGCATGCTACCATTGTAACAGATGCTTTCTATGTTATAAAGACATGACCAAACAGCATTGAGACTCTATAAACAGCTTTAATAGAAAATTCCTGCTTGGGCCTTCACCCCACCGTTTTTATTATTAGGATTAGGATGTTTTAAAAATAATTAAATCAGGGGGGAAATGATAAAAGCTTTACTGTTGGCACTGATCGGAACACAAAAGTTACATCTGAGTCTGGTCTTTCCTACTGGAACCTGCAAACCAGACAGTAAGTTGCAAGAGGCTAACAGAAAACGTCATATTGATTCATCCTGCATTTAATTCATTCAACAATCACTGAAATTCAACAACGTTGAATTGTTGGAATTCCACTTTTTGAATTTGTTGAACAACATTGTTGACCTGAATCAGGTCAGCCGTGTTGAAATCAGGTCAACAACAATTGTTGACCTGATTCAACAATCCTTGAAAACAGCAGGGGATTTTGGCAACAACTAGTGCTGTGGGTTTGCTCACAGGTATTATTAGCATTACCAGATAGCCCCTAAAGTACCCAAATAATATTCACAACCAGAATACTAGGGATGGGCGAACGCGGTTTGGAAGTTCGGAGTTCGGACTGAACTCGACCAGTTCGGTCGACCGAATCGAACTTCTGAACCAAACTCGATTTTCGAACCGAACCGAATTTACAAACTCGGTTCTGTTCGATCCCTACAGAATACACATTTCTGTTTTTTCAGGTACTTCTTTTTTCTTTTCTTTTTTTAACGATTCTCTTATTTTGGTTGTTCATAAGAACATACAAAGTACCATACTGGGTGAGACCAATGGTCCACTCATCCCAGAACCCTGTATCCATCAGTGGCCACTTTTTGTCACTACAGAGAAGCATCTAGTAGGTCATAATGGAGTAATCCATCACCTTCTGTTCATTCCCAGATCCCAACAGTCAGAGGATGCGTCCCCCTGTAGGCTGCCTATAAGGCCTACTGCTAATTTTATGGCTTCTTCTTTATTATGCAAAGCTGCTTGGTATGGCAGGTTTGGAGGCTTAGCGAAAGAGAGCATAAGTTGGTTCACTTGACATTGTTAGTTTCACATCATGTCAGAAGGGAGAAAATGAGGAAGGAGTATAGTGAGGCAAATAAGCAGGAGAGGCAAGTTAAAGTGTATAGTTAACCGGTTGATCCCAGTCTCTGCTTGTAGCTATTGGTCGGATTTCTCTGTGCAAATGGATGGGGTGTGGCAGGTCCTGCAGTGGTGCAGGGGGCTGTACTAGATGACTTTTGATGAACCTTCCAGCCTTTTGATTCTATGACTCTAACTGGCAGGTGAAATTAGGGGGAAAAGGTGAACTGTATGTTGAGAAGCTGATTGGATAAAAGTCAAAGAGAGTTTTACCTTATTTAGCTTGAGATGTAGCTGAAATTATAATACAATGATGTGCTTCATAAATAATTATAAGCTCTACCATAAATGTGAATCCGGAAACAATGTGGTCTATAAAAATGACCTAAAACTGAAGGCTAGTTAGTTTTGCAGTTCATCACTCCAAGACCCTCTTCTGAGTGCCATTTAGGCATTCTGACACAGAGAGTAAAGCCATACATGATGGCTGGGCTACCACATCCCAGGTTGGCCCAGGAAGCAGCAGCCTGGGTGGACAGACATGCTCCTGGCCAGGCCGAGAGTAGCACAGCCCAGGATGGGGAGAATGGGAACATGTGGCCAGCAGTTCCTGTCCCTGCACTGCACCCAGAGCCCCACCCTCCCGCCATGAGCATGGCAACTGGCCATGGCAGAGTTGGCCCGGGCTAGCAAACCATCTCAGAGCCAGATGTGCAGGCTCTGGGATGGCCTGCTTTTCCCCGGTCCGGCGGGCCCTAGCCCAGGCTGTTACCTCCACTGGTTGCAGAGGCAAGAGCCCAGACTAACTGCCAACACAACCCGGGATACCACACGTCAACATCTGGTGGCCTGGAACGGCACACGACAGCGGCCCATGGGGCAAAGCGGACCTAAATGGACCGCTGTCACGACCGGCTTCATACAGAATCTTTGCTCTGAATGCAGAAAGCTTCTTTTTCTTCTATTCCTGTTTTCTTCAGCAGGTAAGCTGAAACACTTCAGAGGAACTGGCCATTCTTCTGAGAGGTTTACATCACTTTAGAATATCTTTATTTAGAATTAAAAAGGAGATTCCTACAATATCTTATTTTATTGTGTTTTTCTACATGGTTACGGGTACTGACTCATTTAATGCACTACTCGATTTTGGTTTCTCATCTATTCCTCTGTGTTAGTATCCCATTTGTCTTTTGCTCCAATTATTTTTCTATCACCTGACTGTATGATCAAAACCATTCTTTTTAGTAAAATTAATTTCTTTAAAAAACAAAAACAAAACCCATCTTGATTTCCTGTGTGGGAAAGGACGAAGGGAACCTGACAGTCATTGAGCCTAGAGAGGGAATTTTTCCTCACAAAATTTCTACACTCCGACCTACTTGACTAATAGCCATTTATGGACTCATCCTCCAAGAATGTATCCAATCCTTGTTTAAAACCTAGCCATGCTACTGGCCTTCACAACATCCTCTGGCAACAAGTTCCGCAGGTTTAATTGTACATTGAATGAAAAAGTATTTCCTTTCATTTGTTTTAAATATGCTGCCAGTTAGTTAAGTCATTTTAGTATTCTGCCTATGTCACTTTCAGGAAGTGCACTTCTGCCGTAGTGTTAATATTGACAAAAATGACATCGCCTAAACGCCAAAGCGATTGAACAATGTAAATAACCAAGTCCAAAACCTGGAAATATGAAATGGATCTCAATTGTTATTACCTGAACTGCCATTTTTGGTTCTGGTCGGGTATGTTTGGTTGGTTACCAGGTTTTTCCGTACTCATTTCAGGTCCAGCTACAGTCCTCGCCCCACTGAAGTCAATGGCAAAACACCCATTGAATTTAATGGTGGAGGATTGCACCCTTTCCCTTCCTCCATCCCAATTCATACTCCACCCTTCCCCTAAGGTTCAGGCTGGCTTACAGCATATAAAAATACATTAAAATATACCAAAAAAGTATTAAAATCTTATTGAAAGCCCTCCTCCAAACTCCTAAGCCCCCTCAGCCAACCTGCTTGCCAAACTCCTGGCCAGACAAAGCAATCTTAAGAACATAAGAACATAAGTAGTGTCGTACTGGATCAGACCAATGGTCCATCGAGCCCAGCATCATGTCTCTCAGGGCGCTTATAGACGAGACAAAAAAGGCGGCTGATTCTTTGATCAGCCGCCTTTCTTTGCACTCGTCTAAACTTCAGGGCCGGATCCTACCCTGCGTCTGACCGGGTCGGCAATCCTGGCTCCTCAGACACGTATTCCCGAAGTGCCGGCTTTATGCTGCACTTCCAGGATCCCTGGCCGAGTGTGCATGCGTGGAAGGGCACGCATGCGCACAACGACTATACGCCGTGTCTGAACATCAGACACGGCATACAGGGAAGGCGGGGGAGAGATGCCGGCGCTGAACGATCCCACTTGTTAGCGGGATCGTCTAACAGCACCCTAACAGTGGTCAATCTCAGGCCCTTTTCACACTAGATGCCCCCATGCCCACACAGATCCGCTGTTTGGGCATGGGGGGCACCCGTGTAACCGCCATGGCCGGTGGGTGGGGGTGCATGTGCGCTCCCACACTCCACCTATCTCCACCCACCTACACCCATAGCCCATGCACGGACCAACTGGCAACAATGGTGGTTGCTCCATGCATGGAGTTGGGTGTGTGCCTGTGCAACAGCCACACCTCCACCACCCCCGCATCGCTGTGAACACCCCCCACGCACCACGGCCCATTGGAAAAGGGCCTCAATATGTCTCAGTCACTTGGGAGAAGGACCCAACCAATCTCAAAGAGTAATCCATTTCCAGTTGTTCACTCACAGCTCCTGACCGTAAGAGTTACATCTCTCAAACCTACTTGACTAATAGTTGCTAAGTACGCTGGCCCTTACTTGTGCTGCAAGCACTGAACCCCGGTCCCTCAGGCACACTTGCACTCTGCATGCCTCCTGCTCCATCCCCTGTGCTGCGGGGTGTGTGGCCTCAGGGGGTCACAGAGGAGGGGCGTGCCATTGCCCTGCACAGCTTGTTGTGTAGGTGGGCGCAGGCGCACCTGGGCGGTCGCTGTCCATCTCTATAGTGTGCCTGCTGCAGGTGTAAACCGTCAGTAGGATTGCACCCTTTGTCTCCAAGAACTTGTCCAGTCCTTTAAAAAACTCATTACATTGCTTACTTCCAGTCTTATATGACCTCATTGGGCTTTGTAGAAAAGCCTCTATAAAAATGACCCATTTTAGTCAGAGTATTCTTGACTGTGCTCATGTGTAACACCCCTATACACACTAGTGTATAAATCAGGGACCCCCATCCTTTTTGTATCTGGCACCCCATTATGGGACTTAAATAGAATACCGTGATTCCAGACAGCAAAATACATGCAAGGGATATCAATATCAATTGGCATCACGGCCCCATCTACAGATGGCACAACCCCCACTGGTATTTATTTATTTATTTATTTATTTATATCCCACTCTGTCTTTAAGGCTTAGAGTAGGTGACACAATATAAAAGAGCATCAAAATAAGTATAAATAAATACAAAATTCTAAATCTCCTCAAGCCTTTCATGGGAAGGCGATGGGGAAGACGACATTCTCTGCTGAAATATTCCCTGACTATTTTTTATATAGCATCACCAATGTGCTTCTTATTGGACAGCAGTATTTTTGCAGACAGGACCCTGCCCCCAAGGGGTTTCCAATCAAGGATACGGTATTTTCAGACATGACGGTACGATGAGTGGCCACCCTTTGACCCGCATGGCCACCCGTGGTGCTGTCATGTCTGAACCAGCCTGCCAGATCTGTCCCCTGGCCGGACATGGTGTTTCTCAAGGCTGTGACCGTTTTTAACCCAGACTGTAGCTTGGGCCCATTGCCGAGTCACAGCCCAGGCTAAGTGCTGCTGTGGCCTGGGGAGGCCATCTCTGAACTGGGGTAGGGCAGGCCGGCATGTGTGATGGCCTACTCTACATGACCCTGGTCCAGGGCTGTTATGGGTGGGCACAGAGGCCTTATATGGCACTTCGGCCATGCATCAGGGAGGAGAGTGGGTCACATTCAGCAGCATGGGGCCGAGGCTGCGGATCCACGCCCACACGTCACCCCACCCTCTCCCTGGCCTGGGCCTCGACATATCTGTTCAGAGGCCAGGCTAGATCCTGCCTGAGGTGAGAGCCCTCACCCCAACCAGGATCAAAGTGTGATGGTACAGTGCCTGGTCCCCTAACCCCTCGCTATGATGGACAGCTATGGCAGACAATGATGGCTGCCATGGCAGCTGGCTATGGAGGACCCAATCCAGGTCACAGCGGGCCATAACAACCATTATAGCCCACTGTGGCCTGCTTTGTCCCCATCGGGAAGACTTTTGGCTTTGCTGTGACCCTGGAGGTCTCCCGGATTACAGACACGGCTAGCCACTGACATGGCCCGGGGCAATCCAGGGCCAACATCTGGCAGTGCAATAGCAGACGTGCCAAAGCATCCTACTGTCCCATCTGTTAACACCCAATAAAATAGAAATGTTGATTTGACTGACATACCAAAGTGACTTAATTTACCCAAACAATTACACATATAAGGGAGTGTGCCTATATTGTTTCTGTGGAGAATACTTATTTGCCTATTCACTGGGCTTTTGGAAAACCTGAATATTTGTTAATATGAAAACTCTTACTCCGTTCTAGCTAAAATATGGCCCTTTCTCAACTTCCTATCACACATGGGCAAGGTTGGGGGGACATCCACACAAAAAGGGCCATATTCCTGTTGTTCCCTTCTAGGGTTTCTTTCATCACCAAGCTCAAAGTAGTCCAGCTCCATGCTAAGTTGCCTGACTTTTCTCTGTAAAAGACAGAAGAATGTTCACTAGAGATGAAGTGCTGAAACTGCCGTATACATTACGCGAGTGGTCCCCGGAATTCAAAGACGGAAGTACTGATTTACCTGCTATGCCGTGTAGCTTACAAACAACATTCTTTGTCCTAAGGAAGTGATAGCCCCACCTGGTGGAATAGAATGACTCCCACACTCTAGCACATGGGTCAAAGGTAGAGGTCAAGGAACTGTTGTAAACCACAGTAACTTCCCAGAAGATAGCTCGCCTACTGAGAAGAGAGACTGCTCCGAGATTGCGTTTGTTTATTTATTTATTTCAACTGTTAACTCACACTTCCTGAAGGCTCAGGACGCTTTATAATTAGATAGATAGACAGATAATAGCTGTATGAAATATAAGAGAATAAAAACCTATACAAATATGAACTGTGTAATATTTTCCAAGTAAATCCAATCTGCAAACCTTATCCCCTCCTGCTAGGCTAGGGCTGAAATGAGATTTTGCCCTTCTTGAAAATCTTGTCGATAATAGGTTTCTCGACAAGATTTTATCATCTCGACATTCTCGCAAGAGTCTCGCGAGATTCTTGAGATTCTCGCGAGATTCTCGAGATTCTCTCAAGAACCTCGAGATTATCGCAAGATTCTTGAGAACCTTAAAACACCAAAAAGTGGTTTGCGTATGTGAAAAAATGGCCACCACGGCCTTTCTGTGCACGTGCTGCCATTTTGAGCATGCACCATTCATTTTGGGGGCATTCTCGAGTTTCTCACGAGATCTCACCAGCGCGGCGAGATTCTCGTGAGAATTAATTTCATTCTTGTTTCAGCACTAGGCCTGGCCACATAAATAGGTCCTACATTTCCTCTGGAAAATGCTCGGGGTCGGGTTTTGGTGAACTTCTTGGGCGAGTAAGTAAATAAGTAAATGTTTCTTTGCCAAAGCCATAAGCTGCGGAGAGAGCTCCAAAGTTGTGGAACAGTCTCTGAGAAAGTCTCTCTGCACCAATGGGCCATCGGGCCACAATGTAAAAACAATCAGTAAACGCCCAATGTTAAAGATTCGGTATGTCTATACCGGTAAATCCGGTACCGGGGAGATCCTGATTTATGGAACTTGCAAGAGGGCCCCCCTATCTGACCTTCAGGAGTGCAATGCAACACAGCGGAGGAGGCAGTCCTTTAGATATGTAGGGCTAGGACTTTAAAAGTCAAAACCAGATACTATTTTTCAACACTGATCTTCATGTCGTAAATCTTAGTTTAACTCAGGACCTGGAATCTCTGCTTTCAAGTGAGTCTGTTTGGATAGCAAAAGCAGCTATTGTGAGGGGGGGCGGGGAGAGAGACTCACAATGCTGGTCACATGCTGATCCTCAAAGCACTTCACCGGCACAAATCCCCATTCAAGGGAATGGAGTCTGCCCTGGTGGAGCACTTTGAGAATCAGCGCTTCAGAGGGTAAGGGGGTGGGGATGATTCCAATCCGATTGGTTACCCACTGTTCCATGAGTTACAACTCTTATTAGTGGGGATGGGGTTTTATATTGTTTTGAGTTGTAATTATTACTGTTTATTTTAATGTTTACAATGTTTTTAAGATGCTATGAGCCGCCCCAAAATGCCTGAGGCAGGAGGGGGCAGCATATAAATGTTGCTATAAATAAATAAAAAATAAAAATTATTAGAAAACACACAGGCTCCATAAGAAACTCCTAGCCAAGTAAGTCCTGACTACAAAAGGAATTGCTTTATCCGTGGCGGGGGGTGGGGGTGGAATGGGAGACACACCAACCTCACTTTATTGGTTTTCATATTAGAGTCTGGTCCCTGCTGAGCAAAGAGGAGACAATGGGCGTTCTCACTTTCCCCTAAGCATTCAATTTGCTAATGCACTCGAGCTAAAATTCCTGCTTAGTCATGCCTGACACAATCCAGTCTTTTAGGCAAACATTCCCTCCTGCTCTCTGCGCTGTGGCTCCCGGCCAGTTTTCAGCTGATGAATCCAACATTTTTCTGCTCATGACCAAGCTTGGCTAGGTCTCTCCAAAAACCTGGTCTCTGACAAGCACTTTTATCCCAGCCTAGGCTCACAAATTTTTTTTGACACACACACACACACACACACACACACACACACACACACACACACACACACACACAGTCATTTCAGGGGTATAGCACCAGGCTTTTGGGGGGGAGGGGAGTAGTAGGGCCAACCCCATTGGGACATCAAGATGGCCTACTTTATTCTCTACCAGAACTGAATCTGCCTTCCCTGAGAGCCTGGAGCAGGCTTCATGCCTGTTCGTGGCTGCCACCCCACCCCTAACACCTCACTTATCTCCACTGCCCCCTTAACTTGCCTTCCCTAACCTAGTGTTCCCAAGCCCCCGTCAGCTCTTGTGCCTCACTTTCCTCCCTACTGTCCCCCTTCCTCATGTCCTGGCCTCCCCTGGTGTCCATTTCCACTGGCCTGCCCCCCTGGGCCTGCCCCTAGCCTCATTGCCATGGGATCCAGTATTTTCACGTGCCCCAGACCCTATTAAACCTAGCTGTGCCACTGACTAATTTTATAGATACAAATCATGTCCGGTTTGAAAAGGACTTCCCTCTAATGCAGGCCACCTGCAGCCAACGTGATGGTGATCGGTCTGGAAGTAAGCAGACAGCAGTCAAGAGACACCGGGCTGTTACCCTGGAATGAAAGCCTTGCCACGCCACCGCTTGATTCCAAAGTGAAAGTTGGTTTGCTTAAGACAAGGGTTATTGTACCGAGGCCAGGAAAAGAGAGCTGTTCAAAAAGCACGGCCATGATTTTTCAAACAAGCCCTTCTCAAGAAAAAAAACCCAACCTCTTGTTGAAATGAGCCAGTCATCAATGAAGTGATTATTCATGTGCTTAGGAAATGAGGCTCAGGGCCCATACTTCTTCTCTAACAGAAATCAAATGGGGAGTCTGGAAAGCAGGTGAAAGAGACTGGAGAATGTATGACGCTATGTTGACCTATGGACTTAGGGTAACAGCTGACAGATGCTTGAATCCAGGTCAGCACTGTTGGACTTCCCCCAGTTTCTTTACCCACTTAGGACTCCTTCAGACAATGCCCTTCCCCTTTGCAAACTCACCGCTTGTTCCTTAATCTGTGGTTGTCTTGCAGGAATGAATTCACACAGCAGCTAATTTCCCAGTATTTCATCAAGATCTGAAATGCATACTCCAAAATGGATGTAAACCTTTCAAATCTACACTACCAGAACAGAAAATGGAAGTTTGGGTAATAAGCAATTGTGACAGGACAGGCTAAATAGATGCCTGGCCCTTTAAAGAAGTGCCATCCAGGTAGTGCAGGTGCACCCATTTGTAGAGGCTCGTGCCAGAGATCGGGGTTAAGTAAGGTGCAGGTGCCAACCCCCTTATTCACAGGTGTAAGCAGTGAGCTACTACAACTGCGAGTAGTCGGCTAAGGTCAGTTGGGTTTGGGTGTGTCACGGAGGAACATAGGGTCACACACATGTAACACGGGCCTACATGTAGACTACAAGTCTGGTAAATTTGTAATGCAAAAGGTTCCACATGTATGTAATGTTAAAACTGAGAACTATAAAATCCAAATCAAAGCTGTGACACGTGACCAAGCTCCAGGAAATGCAAAAAGATACAAAGAATGTGTATTTGGGAACCCTAGTCCAGACAGGTGGCCAGAGACATTTATATGCTAATGCAGGCAGCCATTGCCTACATGCAAGAGACACAGAAACGCTGATAAAGACAACAAAGGGAATTCTAGAAGCCTCGAGAAGATACGAGGAGTTTCCTCCTCCAACCCATGACAGGGTGCAGCTAGGCCTGGCCATTAAAGCCTGAGCAGCAGAGAGCTGAGAAAGTCCCAGAGTAAGGAAAACAGCAGAAAGACAATGAGCCAGAGAGGGCTCAGCCTAGAGAGACTAGTACCGCATTCACATCTTATGGCAGACGCAGCGGCACTCCCACGAGGAGAAGACACAGCAGGGGAAGGAGGCCGGTGCCGTCACAACTTCCGGTGCAAATGAGGTTCTAACGCAACAATACTTGCAAGTGACAGGGCTCAAAATCCATCCCTGTCACTCGCGTGTATTGCCGTGGTAGGACCCCGTTCACACAGGAAGTTGTGATGGCACCGGCCTCCTTCCCCCGCCGCGTCTTCTCCTCGCGGGAGTGCCGTCGCTGCGCCACCGTACAGTGTGTATGCGTGCGGCCTGACAGAGTAAGCTGGGGTCTGTAAGAGAGTGGGCTGTCAGGGTGAAGGGTAGGTGCTTGGGAAGCTCTCCATCAAAGGGCTGAGACAGCCTGAAGCCAGTGGGCTACCCCAGACCAAGCCAGGACTGTATCTGGCCAGTGGGTCTATGGAAAAGGTACCATGAAACTTACCTGTAAATGAAAATCACCCACAAAGTTAAGAACCTGCTGGGCTGCCTTTTGAGGGGTGGAGTGGGAGGACTGATTTTTCCAATATTCACCCCCTCAAGAGGCGACAATATCTGGGGTTTTAATAAAACACAAATAAAAGCTCTTTCCGGCTTCCATATTTGAAATGCTGCGTTTTAGTGTGCGTTGCTGTGGCTTTTGAATTCCACTTCTCGTTTGATTGTTTAATTGTTCGTCTAGCAATCTGAGCATCTTTCAAGCTTCAGTATTGTGTGTTTCTGTTCAGTGTTGTGTGTTTCTGTGTTGTGCTGAGTGAGGGAGGGGAGTGGAGCCCCAACAATGGTGATCCACAGGAGTAGATAGTGCTCTGATTTAGGTTTACTTTGGATCTTGGAGTGTTTTGTGGTTCGGAGGGCTGTTGGCCTGATTCCACAGGCAGCTGGAGGTGACGTTGTGCTAGGGCTGATGTGGCAGCAGCTGTTATCGCGCCGTGATTCCATTCTGCCATTTCAGAATTGCCCTCGCCACACCGCAGCTTTTCTGCGGACGTTCCGCTAATTCTGCCGGCATTCTGCAAATTGCGGAATTGCAGAAAAATTGCGGAAACTGTCAGAAAACCGCTGATCTGCTATTTTGTGGCGCTGGCGGAACGGTGGAAGTAGTGAAAATGTCATGTTTCCGCTATTTTGCGAAGCCTGTGGAAGTAGCGGAATGAAATTAGCGGAATTGCAGAAGTAGTGGAATGAAACTAGCGGAATGAAAGCCTCTGCCACGCCGTACCACTAATTGCGGAAATGCTGTTTCCGGCGGAAATAGCTACCGCTGCGACATTCCGCTACAGCCCTACGTTGTACCGTTAGGAATGGATGGGATGGGGCAAGTGTGCGAGATTCCTCTGAATGGTTCCCTGGAGCTTGTTGTTAGTGGGGTCCTTTGCAGTTTATTGTAAGGTCATCCCATCTCCACACACGTGGGCACACACACACACACACACACACACACACACACACACACACACAGAGCGGCCCTCACATGTGGGTGGGTGGGGGTGCCCAATTGAACGCTGCAGTGGGCGCAGGGGGGATGGTTGGGTACCACTGGAAACACCACGGGTGGTGGGTGAGGGTGCGTGTACACTCCCGCGCTCCACCTGTCATCCATGCACGGAGCAACGGGCCCCAATGGAGATGGGTGGAGGTGGGGGGGTGTCAGTGGGAACACCCGCCCATACACCGCCCACCCACCATGCCGCCCACCCATCCCCTCACCCACTATGGCCCGGATGAAGAGGGCCATAGAGGCGGTACCCCAAGCCCCTCCTCTGCTCCCTCTTGTTTGCTTCCCAAACAAATGTAACAGGTCCCAAAATTAGGGAGAGAGAAAAAACAAAACCCCCACAAAAATTGGCCCTGAAACCATAACAGAAATTGGGAATATAACATTTGCACACACACCCCTTGCACATTCCTACCGATATCCGCTAGAGATTCAGTGGGTTATTTTGGTTATTCAGTTTTATTTGTTCAGCTTTATTTGTTTGGCGTCTCTCTCCCTCCCCGTTTGGGTTTTCTCGGTATTTCAGTCCATTTTACATAATTTGGTGACACCTTTCTTGGAGCACCTGTGCTAGTGGCTGGGTGCACTGCTAGCTAACCTGGGAGCTAATCCTGTTAGGACTTATCCCCTGCCAGACCCTTGCCCCATAGAGACTGATCATAAGACCCCATTGCTAAAAAATGACAGATGTCAATCTCCTCCAACAGAAAAAGCCTGTCAAATACATTTGCAGTGCTGCTTTGCAACATTAATCTGCCTTTCCTCCACTTTGAAGCAGCCAGTCCCTCTTCGGTGGTGTCTGCGAGAGGATTTCTTTACTCCTATACAGAGGCAACCCAGGTCATCATAGGGGGAGGAAGAGAAGGGGGTACCCTGCCCCAACCAGGCCACACAATCTGCTCCAGGTATGCACTTGCTCTGATACACATGCACTGGGGAAAGGGGAAAATGAACACTCAGTCATGCCAATAGCCACCAGTGGGGGGGGGGGAAAGGCAGGGGGCTTGGGGAAGTATAAAAGGGGCACACACGAGTCACACATGGAATCCATATTTGGCACTGGAGGGCAGGAGTGTTAGTACAGGGTCAACCCTTCTCTTCAATACCCACCCTTATGTACCCCTACACCGCCCAGTCACTCAGGGTAATTTCAGATATGATGAGTCTTTTGGCCCGCCACGCTGAACCCTGGACCGTCTCAGATCCCAGTCCGTGATCAGGCTCTCCATCCTTTAGACGTGCTGACTGGATTGCAGAGGGGAATCGGGGAGGGGGTGGGGCTGCACGGTGTGGTGCTACGTCCGGCCGCTCAGCCCCGTCCCCCCTGCACATCCCTGGCCGCCCGCCCTCAGGGAGATGGGCGGGGGCAGCAGCCAGTCAGGCCGCTGCGCCCGATCCCGTCCCATGGTTGGGTCCCAATTCCGAGATGGGGCTAGCAAACAGACGTTAATCGTGGCCATTGCCAGCCCCGTCCTGGATCGTGGCCAACCTAACCACGGTTCTGGAGGTGAGAACCGTGGTTAACTTTGAACCCCGCCAGGGATTCACCGTGGTGAACATCTGGCGGGGCTCAAACAGACATTTGCGTGATCGCAGCCACCACACGGGATCCACTGTGATTCAGTGTGGTGAGCACTGATCCCATAACGTCTGAAATTACCCTCAGTCACTCACACTCCCCTAGTTTACCAATCTCTCAATCACACTCACTTGGTCATGGACACTTTGTACTTCACGTTCAGAACCCTAGAAGTCTGAATAACACAAAGGGGCCAGTCTCTCCCAAGATCACCGGCGGGGCCTTGCCGGCCCGCCAGCAGTATTAGCTAGGCCTAAGGGTCCCACCCTGAAATGTTCCTCCTGGCACCGGAGCGCCTCCCACGCACACTGAACGCCAGCACACTTCCGGTTTTTCTGGCATCCCGGCGCCTAGCAACAGGGCTGTCGCTCCTCCACTTCTCCTGCGGCTCAGAAGGTGCCCTGCCAGGGATTGTTGGAGCCGGTGGAACGTCCTGTCAAGCAGCTACACTAGAATTTAATTGCTCCTCAAAATGCGATTAATTTCCAAGTGATTATTTTAAGATAGTCAGTCTGTTTCCTCAGCCCTAATTACATTTCCCTTGTCAATTAATTAAAACCATACTAAGTGAAATAATAGTTTTTATTTAAAGTTTAGGTTTGTTTTTAAAAAAAGACAAACCATGGGATACAATTAGATGCTAGCAGACGTGATCTCAGCAGGCTTTCACTTATTTTATGTATAATAGGTCCCTAATTCAATACAAAGCTGTAATTAAGAATGTAATTAACTTCTTGGAGTTCTACTGATGTCATACACCACAAGAGCCAATAATGGGATATACTATTTTGGTGCCGGTATCCGTAGGAAATTGGAGAATTATTGGAAAGACCATGAGCTAGGTACATTTAAAAAAATATTGATAATGGGTAGCTTAGCCAAGAAGAGATCTTAAAATCCTTGCAAGGGCATAGGACAGGAGTAGCCAATATGCTTCAGGCAGCATTGATTGGTTCCGAGATACCAAGGCTGTATCTCAGCCAATGTAGTACAGAGCAAATGAAGTAACACAGACTGGCCCACAGACATTGTCAGCTACGTTTTAGCTCCACCAAAGTTCCTGGCCAAACTCACTTTGACATAAATGGAACCAGAATTCCTCCTTGTATGTCAAGGGCTGGAAACCAGTGGCCCGCATGCCAAATTCAATTGTTGCCTGTGGTTTGTTGTTTTTTTTTTAGCAAAAACAGGTACGCAAGCTTGCAGTACTTAACAACATTGGGTATTCATCAGTACCCGATTAGTGTCCAACAGCTACCGGAGTTAATGATTTACCATTTTTATCCCAATTTTTTTACTTCCATACCGTTTTTCTGACTTCCTGTTCTGACGTTTTCTGCGTTCTAGTACCGATTTACTGCCTACCAATCAGTAAAATGGTGCACCAGTAACTTGGCAATGGTAATATCTGGTATTTTAGGGTATTACCTGTGGGTAGCAAAGGCACAATACCTGTTCTAGCTCTAGTGGTCTCCTTTCCGGTCCCCTCCTCTAGCTCATGGATTCATTCCTGACCCTCAGGCATTAAAAGAGTACAGTCAGGAGCNAGTGTGTATGCGTGCGGCCTGACAGAGTAAGCTGGGGTCTGTAAGAGAGTGGGCTGTCAGGGTGAAGGGTAGGTGCTTGGGAAGCTCTCCATCAAAGGGCTGAGACAGCCTGAAGCCAGTGGGCTACCCCAGACCAAGCCAGGACTGTATCTGGCCAGTGGGTCTATGGAAAAGGTACCATGAAACTTACCTGTAAATGAAAATCACCCACAAAGTTAAGAACCTGCTGGGCTGCCTTTTGAGGGGTGGAGTGGGAGGACTGATTTTTCCAATATTCACCCCCTCAAGAGGCGACAATATCTGGGGTTTTAATAAAACACAAATAAAAGCTCTTTCCGGCTTCCATATTTGAAATGCTGCGTTTTAGTGTGCGTTGCTGTGGCTTTTGAATTCCACTTCTCGTTTGATTGTTTAATTGTTCGTCTAGCAATCTGAGCATCTTTCAAGCTTCAGTATTGTGTGTTTCTGTTCAGTGTTGTGTGTTTCTGTGTTGTGCTGAGTGAGGGAGGGGAGTGGAGCCCCAACAATGGTGATCCACAGGAGTAGATAGTGCTCTGATTTAGGTTTACTTTGGATCTTGGAGTGTTTTGTGGTTCGGAGGGCTGTTGGCCTGATTCCACAGGCAGCTGGAGGTGACGTTGTGCTAGGGCTGATGTGGCAGCAGCTGTTATCGCGCCGTGATTCCATTCTGCCATTTCAGAATTGCCCTCGCCACACCGCAGCTTTTCTGCGGACGTTCCGCTAATTCTGCCGGCATTCTGCAAATTGCGGAATTGCAGAAAAATTGCGGAAACTGTCAGAAAACCGCTGATCTGCTATTTTGTGGCGCTGGCGGAACGGTGGAAGTAGTGAAAATGTCATGTTTCCGCTATTTTGCGAAGCCTGTGGAAGTAGCGGAATGAAATTAGCGGAATTGCAGAAGTAGTGGAATGAAACTAGCGGAATGAAAGCCTCTGCCACGCCGTACCACTAATTGCGGAAATGCTGTTTCCGGCGGAAATAGCTACCGCTGCGACATTCCGCTACAGCCCTACGTTGTACCGTTAGGAATGGATGGGATGGGGCAAGTGTGCGAGATTCCTCTGAATGGTTCCCTGGAGCTTGTTGTTAGTGGGGTCCTTTGCAGTTTATTGTAAGGTCATCCCATCTCCACACACGTGGGCACACACACACACACACACACACACACACACACACACACACACAGAGCGGCCCTCACATGTGGGTGGGTGGGGGTGCCCAATTGAACGCTGCAGTGGGCGCAGGGGGGATGGTTGGGTACCACTGGAAACACCACGGGTGGTGGGTGAGGGTGCGTGTACACTCCCGCGCTCCACCTGTCATCCATGCACGGAGCAACGGGCCCCAATGGAGATGGGTGGAGGTGGGGGGGTGTCAGTGGGAACACCCGCCCATACACCGCCCACCCACCATGCCGCCCACCCATCCCCTCACCCACTATGGCCCGGATGAAGAGGGCCATAGAGGCGGTACCCAAAGCCCCTCCTCTGCTCCCTCTTGTTTGCTTCCCAAACAAATGTAACAGGTCCCAAAATTAGGGAGAGAGAAAAAACAAAACCCCCACAAAAATTGGCCCTGAAACCATAACAGAAATTGGGACTATAACATTTGCACACACACCCCTTGCACATTCCTACCGATATCCGCTAGAGATTCAGTGGGTTATTTTGGTTATTCAGTTTTATTTGTTCAGCTTTATTTGTTTGGCGTCTCTCTCCCTCCCCGTTTGGGTTTTCTCGGTATTTCAGTCCATTTTACATAATTTGGTGACACCTTTCTTGGAGCACCTGTGCTAGTGGCTGGGTGCACTGCTAGCTAACCTGGGAGCTAATCCTGTTAGGACTTATCCCCTGCCAGACCCTTGCCCCATAGAGACTGATCATAAGACCCCATTGCTAAAAAATGACAGATGTCAATCTCCTCCAACAGAAAAAGCCTGTCAAATACATTTGCAGTGCTGCTTTGCAACATTAATCTGCCTTTCCTCCACTTTGAAGCAGCCAGTCCCTCTTTGGTGGTGTCTGCGAGAGGATTTCTTTACTCCTATACAGAGGCAACCCAGGTCATCATAGGGGGAGGAAGAGAAGGGGGTACCCTGCCCCAACCAGGCCACACAATCTGCTCCAGGTATGCACTTGCTCTGATACACATGCACTGGGGAAAGGGGAAAATGAACACTCAGTCATGCCAATAGCCACCAGTGGGGGGGGGAAAGGCAGGGGGCTTGGGGAAGTATAAAAGGGGCACACACGAGTCACACATGGAACCCATATTTGGCGCTGGAGGGCAGGAGTGTTAGTAAAGGGTCAACCCTTCTCTTCAATACCCACCCTTATGCACCCCCACACCGCCCAGTCACTCAGGGTAATTTCAGATATGATGAGTCTTTTGGCCCGCCACGCTGAACCCTGGACCGTCTCAGATCCC
>QEPC01002388.1:14805050-14833902 GCA_003113815.1 Sphenodon punctatus | reverse complement strand
GAAAAATTGCGGAAATCGCGGAAAACTGCTATTCCGCTATTTTTTGGCGCTGGCGGAATTGCGGAAATAGCGAAAATGTCATGTTTCCACGATTCCACTAAGTTGCGGAATCAAATAAGCGGAACCGCGGAATGAAACCGCGGAATGAAAGCCTCTGCCATGCCGTTCCACTAATTGCGGAAACACTGTTTCCGCCGGAAATAGCTACCGCTGCGATATTCCGCTACAGCCCTACTTCTGAGCGACAAGACAATGCTTGGAAAAGGGGCGTGGTTACACCAGAAAGGGGCGTGGTTACACCCTTTGCCCAACCTCTTTGCAACATGGCTATGCCCCTTTCTGTCATGGCATGGTGCTGATAAAGGGGGCGTGGCCATATCAGAAAGGGTTGGGGGAAACCATCTTTTCCCACCCATTTCCAATGTGGCTGTACCCCTCCCCACCTGAAGGGCTCAGAATGGGTGGAGTCAGGCAAGAACTGGGGGTGGGGTTCAACTTCACCCTTTTATGTCTCCTTCCTAATGTCCACGCCCATGACATAGATCCATGATCTGGACCCTCCCCTTCCTCCATCCAGCTCATAACTTTTAAACACCTCCTACCCCCAACTCTTGTGCAGTCCACAGAGCAGGGGTGCGCAATTACTTTCATTTTAATTTGTTCCAAAAACAAATGGAGCCCCCATTTGTTTTCGGAACTAGGGTAATGAAAACAAATAACATTTGCTTGATTTCATTCATCTTTGTTTCGTTTCATTTTATTTATTAAAAATAAACATTCAAAAAATGGCCATCGGGGCTGTTCTGCGCATCCATGGCCCTTTTCCAAAATGGTGCTGGCTGCATCAGTGCCTTTTTGAAACAGGGCCGGACATGCACAGAATGGCCCCCTGCTGGACATTTTGTGCATGCACAGCGATATGTTTCATTCTTATTTTAAATAAAATAAAATGAAAAGATAAACGAAAATGGTAGAGCTTCTTACAAAAGACTCCCAAGGTGAATGACTTTTTAAAAAACAAAACAAAGTAAGTCCATGCTGCACACCCCTACCACAGAGCTCATATTAATTTCCAAAGTTGGCCCCGGTGGAAAAAAGGTTCCAGCAGGGACTTCCTTTGTTTGTGCTATAAAAGAAAGCCAGACAGGAAGAAGGGGTCAGTCTGCTCTGAGACACTGAAGAGGGCACATCATGGCTAGAGGCTACCTGGAAGGAACGTGCAGGAAGGAGACCTTGAAGCTGGAAAGGTCAGCTGCTGATAGCCCACCGGTGAACTGTTACCTGGCTAGGTGTTGCTTACTGTGTGCTAAAGAGTGAACGTGCTGAGGCTGGCCAGAGGTTTGGTACCTGGCCTGAGGACTGTGATAAATAAACTGTCACTTGACTCAGCCTGTGAGTTCAGTCCATGCTGGGGTGCTGATCCGGTAACCACTTACCCACAGCCAGTGGGTCCCTGCAACAGTGCCATTTGGTACATGTTTCAGCACTAGCTGGGCGCACTCCTTTCACGTTTAGTCCATATACAAGGGGACTAAACCTTGTTCCTGGTTCGGAGACTGCAGCTAGTGTAGAATGCAGTGGCCCGCCTCCTCTCGGGGATGGGTCGCCGGGACCACATAACACCTGTGCCAATAGCGTGCCGAGCCAGGTTCAAGGTATTGGTGTTGATTTATAAAGGACCTTCACGGTCTCGGCCCCTCATACCTAAGGGATCGCCTCGCCCTCCATGCCCCAGAGTGGCTCGTTCAGTCCGCCGGGGGTGCCTTCTTGGAAGTCCCCCGTGTTAAGCGGAGGGCCACAATGGAGAAGGCATTCTCGGTGGCCACGCCTTTGGAATTCCCTCCCGGAGGAAGCTCATCTGGCCCCGAGCCTTTTAACATTCCGGCGAGCTTGTAAAACCTGGCTGTTCGCCCAGGCCTTTGGGAAGGGTGGGTTAGTGGGTTTTTATCCTCCTACCCTTCTTTATTATTTGCTATAATTCTTTGTCCTTCCCTGTTTTAATTGTTAAGATTTCTTATGATTGTTTTAAATATTTTAAATGCTGTTTTATGTGAAATCTGTTAGCCTCCCCGAGCTGTTTGCAGGAGGGGCGGGGTATAAATGTATTCAATAAATATACTGTTACTATCCCCACTCTCAACCCCCAAGAGTACAGAGGTGCTGACAGGCCAAAAAACTCTCTTCTATATAATCTGTGCACAGATTCTACTGCTAACACAGAGCTGCTATGCTTTGGTGGAAATCTATTCTAAACCCGCATACAGAAATGTTCTTAAACAAGAGGGTTTATTGAAACAAGCTCAGGTAGGGAAGTGCACTGATCCAAAAAAGCAGCCACTACTAATCTCCAACTGACCTATTGGAAGCAAACATACATTGGGCCTCTTTCTTCTTTCTCTGCATGGCTTTTGAAAACCAATACGAAGGAGCTTAATCTCCTGGGCTGACAACACTAAGTAGTGAGCAGAAAGACACAGAGACCCCAAGTTATTTTACCTGACTGACTTGCCTACCCCAATATTCAGGAGCCACCACCTGTTTAGAGCTGAGATGATGATCTGAAAAAATGGGTATGCCCATCGAAATAGCAGTGTCCGATAAGGGTAGGCATTTCAGTTTCGGATAGAACCAACATCATCCAAAAACGGCTGTTATGGATTAGTCCGAAATTTCAGATCTTTTTGGTTTCAGTGTTTCCCTTCCCCCCCCATTGATTTCATTTCCCCCCCCACCCCCAATTGGTTTCATTTCAGTTGCTTTTCGTTGCGGCTTGTTCTCATTGACTTCCATGGAGAAAGACTGAAAATCTGAAACCGAAACAAGATCTGAAATTCAGAAAGAATCGAAAACGAAAAAACTGAAAATGAAACTCTACCCCGAGTCCCACCCCGAGTGTCCAAATAACTTTGGGTGGATCAGGTACTAAACAGTTTCCATTTAATATTTAACAGGTTACCCAGATTACCAAACTATCATTGCCAAAGTGCCAGTTTTTCCATACGAAGTTACCAGTATGTCAGAATGGATTGGTAAAACACTGGGTGTTTTTAGACACACATTTCTCCTGGATGTTTGCTGTAACATCCAGAACTTTCTGTGTGTCTAAATCACTCATCCAGATCTTAAACATCTGGATCTTTGAACTTCTGTGTGAAACTTCTCCCAGAACTTTTGTGTGTAAAAGGTTCTCCTGGTAAATTGCTTTGCTCCAGGCAGCTGTGGTCACTTGGTTTCCATGGCAGTCTGTCACGTCTACAGTTGCGGCTACTTTAGGCTGCCTCAGGGCAGTGTTTGTGTGAAGAATGCATCCAGGAACTGCCTCAGGGCAGTGTGTGTGTGAAAAATGAATCCGGAACTTACTTGTGGACTTGTAAACCCACAAGATTGAAACATCCAGAACTTAAACGTGCGTCTAAAAATGCCCAGTATTATGGGTATTTGGATGCTGACTGGGCTCCTGTTAGGCTGCCCGAAATGTCAGCTTTACCCATGCAAACAAAATTGTTTCTTGCTTCAGCTCTAACTCACATTTCCTTCTCCCCACACCATTTCAACCCTTGTCTGGTGTCCTGTCAGCTGGTACAGAAGGCTTTTATAACTGCAGTCTAAAGAGAGGGGGGTAGTTGTCATGTTGGTCCCAAATGTCAGAGATGAAGACAAAGTAGTATCTATTTTTGGACCAACTACTGTTGGTGAAAGCGTGCAAGCTTTTGGGACACCTAGGGCCCTTCCTCAAGCACATAACAAGTCAGAACAATAGACTAAACAAATACAGGGCAGGTATACATAAATAAAGGGAAAAAGAGTAGAGGGAGTTACTGGGAGGGTGGGAACTTATATTTCAGTCTACATTTTAGATTAAATGTCTACAATCAAAGTCCCCTTACTCCCAACAACACCCACTCAAGTCTTTGTCACCTTATAGGGTAAGGTCACAAAAGACAGGGCCAGCCAGATCTCCTGCCCACCCCGGGAACGGACAACACAGACACCGCACTTTGGGCTGGTAGGGAGAGCTGTCCAAACAAGCAGCCCCATTGGCTGTTAACAATCCCTACATGCCATGGGTCTGGCTGAGGAGCTGGGCACATGGGGTTGGACTTCCGGACTCCTCCCTCCCTCTCCTGATCAGTTGTTTAGCGGATGGGGAGAGTGCACATGCTCTTCTGGGCCCCCTCCTCCCCTGATCAGCTGTCTAGCGGGTGGGGAGACCGTGCTCCTCTGGGCCCAGTCCTCGTACCTTTCCTTGCGGTGGGGCTGCATGGCAGACAGGAGGCAGCCCATTTTCCGACAGTATCCCAGACAAGTTAGCAGTAGCCCACAATGTGTCCAACCTTCCCTGGCCATCACATCGTATGGCAGCTGGGAGTGGGCAAACATCTGGCAGACACCACCCAGACGGTCCACTGCACTGCAGGGTAAAGCCCACCCATATGGGCTAATGTGGGATAAAGTCTCTAGTGGCCTTACCAATACATACTTTTCCTACATTTGTTTAGGCTTTGTTCTGAATTTTTACTAGGGTTGAAAAACAATTATTCACCACTGTCTAGTAACCTGCTGGCTCTATGGTAGCCGATCCAGTCTGGCAAGGACCAGTTAGCAAGCAATATCGCTTTAATGTTCAGCAGTTTAGGTGATTAGCCATTTTACTGTGTTACCTCATAATACCATGACGAGCTGTTTACTGTTTACCCATAATTCCTCTTTACTATTTATTATTTACTCCCTCCTCCTCACTGGACCCTTTTCAGACTACTAACGGTAACATCCGGTTAAATAATAACACAGTAATATGGTAATAAGAAAATACAGGGATGGTAATACAGTCAGCCAGTTATGTATTGCAGTATTATCCAGTTACTTTGTTTGCCAGTTAGCTGTTGCGGTAATCGGTTAATGGCCAGATAACCGCCAAAATATCTGAAATGGTGGATATTAACCAATATTAATGAATTTACTACTCATTTCAGTTCTACTTGTTACATGGCTGCAGAAGGTCCCTGTGTGGTCTGACTCTGAAAGCTTGCAAACTCTCACCAAGAGTAGTTGGTTTAGTAAAAGAGATCATATGAACTACTTTGACTCCATCTCTTTATAACACTGGGACATTCACCACTCTCCTTGGGTCTCAATAAAGCAAAAAGTGTCCAAGGTCACCAGGCCATTGATTTTTTTTAAAAAACCCTGTAGTTGTCACACAGGAGTAACCTGAAAAGCCCTTCACTGACAATGAGACTCTTAAGATTTCCACACAATAGGCCATGCGGCCGATGCTCTTTCTTTATTTCTTTTCCGCTTTCTTTTTGCCTGACACTTTTCATTTTTGATTTTAAATGGAACGGATTGAACGGACCAGTTTCCCTCCGCGAGGATGTCAGGTGAGTAAAGGTCTTTTGAATCTCAAGAGACTCACACTTCCAGAAGCCACGTGGGAATGAAACAACTCAAGTTCAAATGTATCCTCGGGCACCTGAACCATTCCTGGCGTTTTCTAACCTCTCTCTGCAGCAAAGAGTCTTAGAGTTCTGTGAACCATCTCAAAAGGATAGGAACACCCATGGGGTAATCCACCATGAGACAGAAAATTCTTTAAAAAGAAAAGGACATTCAGGTTATAAACTCAAGCACTCAAACGTAAGCAAGTGCCAGAACTAAGGTTGCCTGTTCAACCTTAATTTGAACCTCTTGTCCATATGCATTATAGTACAGACCTTGATTCTATCAATTGCATGTTATTCCACCGCCACCACAAATGATTGTGCACAGAACTGAGTGGGTAGGTATTAGGGGTGGGAATATCGGTATCGGATTAATCTGATACACCCGATAATTGGATATATTGGATTAATCTGATGATCACCGGTATCAGCATACTGTTTTTTAAACATTGGCCGCTTTACCGGGTTTTTTTACATCGTGGCCATTGAAAAATGGCCGCAATGTAAAAAAACCGGTAAACTGGCCAATGTTAAATAACCGGTATGCCGATACTGGTAAATCTGATACTGGGGAGATCCGATACCAATAAATCCGGTATCCGGTATTCTCCCTGGTGTCCCACCCCTAGGTATTCCCTCTTCTGCTGTTTCACTATTTATTTATACTATTTGGTGCATGTCTATCTCTGCATACTATGTTAACCATGGGGGGAATCAACCCTGTAGTACTAACTGCAACATCATCCTGTGATTGACCCAGCATGATCAAATGTTCATGGTGTTTTGTGTTTATGCTACCACCTAGGGACTCTGCCCACCTGGGGGAGCCCATTGGGTGGCAATATAAAAATGGTGGAGTTCAGGCTTGAGGGGTGGGTTGAAATTGACACAACTCAGAAAGTCCACAGCTTGGGAATGAAACTGACAAAGTCCAGCAAGTCCACAGCTCAGAAGTGAACCTGACAAAGTCCAGCAAGTCCACAGCTCAGGAGTGAAACTGACAAAGCTGAGTAAGTCAGCTCCCAAGCCCAGCAAGTCTGTACCTTGGGAGTGAAATTGACCAAGTCCATCAAGCACTGCAGCTCCCAAGCCCAGCATGTCCACAACGTTGGGAGTGAAAATTGACATACCAGCACTAAATTTCAGCCCACTGACCAGATATTGATTTTGTACTGCGTTTTCAGCTGCTCTGTGAGGTCCTTGGGTATGCTCTAGGGGGCAAACTTCTGCAAACCTGTGTTCACTCCATGGCTAGATCCTGGGTTTGGGTGAAGAATCATAATGCTTGTTTCCATATTGTGCCACTAGAAACGGCACCCAGCATTGCATATAGTGATACCATGTATAGTCCCTTTGCCTTGTCTCTGACCCACAACCACAACCCTGCACTGAAAATTGAGTTAGTCATCTCTTTGTGGGTTTTTCTATGAAGTCCATCACCATGGCATCACAAACATGAATGAGCTTATCTTCACAGAACCTCCGAGAGATGAGGGGACATTACTATTCCCCTTTTTACAGATGTGTAACAGAAGGACCAGAGATTAAAGCCAAAATTATTTGAAGTGCTCATGAATATTGGGCATTTGGGCCTGCTTTTCCAAATACTGAAGGCTCACATTTTACACAACACTTTTGGAATGAGTAGTCATACCAACTTAACCTCTGAATGTTGCATAAAATCCTCACCGCTTCCTGTTGGCCTTCCATGCAAATGGTTTATTTTCGAGGATCTGATGCTATCAAATATCAAGGGTATTGTGTGATTTGACACCGGGTGTGAGCTTCAGTCCCTGAAACATAATTTCATGTGTGCTACCTCCTACCTCTGAGTGATCATAGTGGTGTGACCATAGAGTCCTAGAGAAGGGACTCCCCCTTGACTCTATGCTGCTTTCAGAATATTGCATACAGGAATATCCTAAGGCCATTCCTCCATGCTTTTTGCACTGTTGGAAATAAAAAGGCATAGCTATCAGAGAGGTAGTGCAGCTGCATCAGGGCCTCCTCCCTGGTGTAGCTGTGTCCTATGACATTAAGCATTCCTCTGGGGTCCATTCCAACGTAACTAGGCTTCTGGAAACAACACAGGAAAGAAGTGAGGGGTAGAGCCACTGAAATGCAGGGAATGTAGCAGTTGTATGAAGGCATTGCCGCAGGAGAAAACAAACATAGGTAAAGGAGCACGGGGTAACTTTGCAAGGGAGAAAGGTGTTGTGTGGTTGAGCCCTTTGTACTTTATAATAATTTATATAGTTATGAGACGGCTGTCATGGGATGCTTTCAGACGAGATGCTACCCCGCATGGCCAGCCAGGAGTCAAGGATCTGACTGCCCGTCTGAAGGTGGAGCAACCGGATGCATGCTCCCATAAGTCACGGAGCACCGACTCCTGGCCACACATAGAGCAATGCCAGGAAATCTGGAGTGCTCCGTGCCAGCCAAATGTACAGTGACCACTTCTGTGGCTGTGGTAACCATACTGGGAGCTGCCCGACTGAATCGCTCCCCACGCACTCCACCTGCATGGGTGCTCTGTGGCAGACCCATGTGGCAACCGTGAACTCCTCACCCCCATCAACTTGCTCAGTTGAAAACACCCATCAAGTGCTGAGGGCATTTGCACAGAGGGCAGCTGTATTTTGAGCTGGTGCCCAGAATACAAAGAATCATCAATTGCTGTGAAAGTTTTAGCTTGTGTGGCTTGCCCAGAATGACACAGGAACTCTGGGTATTTCCACAAGTGGCGGTGGACCGCTGTCATCACAACTTGATCCGGAACAGGAAGCAGCTTGCAACCTGGTCAGGATCAGGTCCAGGTGCAGAACAAATGTTCATGCAACTGGGCCGGAAAGGGGGGGCGGGATTCCACATGAATGTGCAGCCGGCTGGCCCCACTCCCGTGCTGCACCCAGCACTCTGCCCCCAGCACCCTGCACCAACCCCCATCCCCCAGCATTGGCCCTAGGGACAGGCCATACCATCCCAGGCCAGGGCAGGGCAGGCACCCCTCTCCCCCCACCCCCAGCCAATTGTTTACAGATCCAGCAGCACTGCAGCCTGCAGCGCAGCCAAATTCACCAAAGAGAATGGACAAAATGACTGCAGTGCAGACACTTTTATTTCGCCCTGCCAGCCGATTAAAAAGCTGACAATCTGACTTGGCTAGCCAATCACAACTTGCCATCTGGCTTACCATCACTTAACTGTCCACTCCAATACCCCCCTCCTACCAAATATGGCACTAAGGTTCATTTCCAGAAGAAGCTCAACTGTCTCCACCAGCCCCCTACGTGCGCAGTGGTTTCCAATGTTTTCCAAATAATGCCCTTGCTCCTCGGAACTTCGGAATTTGGTCTTTCTGAACTGAATACCTTAATACTTGGCAAATTCTGAAGTTTTCCGAAGACTTCGTTTCAGTCCTACTTCAAACCAGATCCAGCAGAACTGATATTTACTGTACTTTGTTCAGACATGCAGTTTGGATATTTAAGTTTCTGGATGTTTGGTTTATTTGGTTATTCATTTTCTTGTGTATGTGCATATGCATGGTGCCAAAACAAAGTAACCAAGTAAACAAATCAAATAAACAGATATAGAAATATCCATTTCAAATGGCTCTCTGAATTATATTTGCAAATACAAAAACAACTGTTGGCTTCACCAGTGAATCCAGTTCTCCAGGAGAGCATTAACTAGGGATGCACAGAATAGTAAAAATAAATAAATTTGTGAGTATTTCTGAGTCTCCGAGGATCAGCTCCAAGTATTCAGCCAGTCCTTGGTAACTCGGCTGAATACTCGATACTTGGTAACATACTCATTAAAATAAAACTAAGTACTGAGTATTTTCTGAGTACCAAGTACTGATTTCCATTATATAGGACCAGGAAAAGCCCTGTATATTACAGGGAAAAGCCCTGTATGTTGCCCATCTGAGAATTTACCCACGTACCGAGTACTGGACTATGTACCAGGTCAATTCCTCAGTTACTCAGTACTCGGTAAAACCAAGTCAAATATCAAGATACTCAGTAAAAAAATGAGTAAACCGAGTTTCAACACTAGCATTAACCATGACCCCTCACTCTCTGTTCCCCTAGGCTCTTGCCACATTCACTACATGCTTACCAACTTCTGCAACAGATGAGCTGGCAGCCTCCCACAAGCCTATTTTGAGTCCATGGCAAGGGTAGCTTTGGTGTTTTAGAACTTGGTGAACTTGGGGCCATGATTCTACAGGTACTTGGAACCAGGCTGATTTCCATCACATTCCCAGTGTATATTCCCAGCACTTCATAGGGCTAGAGCTGAAACCTAATTTAGTACCTTGTGGGTAAGACCCACACTTCCATGAACCACACTGGGTATCTGGTGGGCTACCCAGTCACCAATCAGGTATCCGAATACCCCCCAAAATCATTACTTTATTTTTCCAGTTACCAATCAGTAAATTTGGTTAGAAAGCCAAAAAAGAGAGAGAGAAAGACAGACACTCAATAAATCAGGACCGGAAGTCAATATTCTGAGACATCGGGTCCCTAAATTGGGCACTAATTGCGTTCCGATTATTACCCAAAATCTCGGGGTCAATTTGGGTACTGGAAATTTGATGGGGATACTTGTTTTTGTGGGTACTCGTTTCAGCCATAGGGTACATGTCTTTAGTGGGGGGAAATCTCCACACTGCTGCTGTTTTCAGTCGCTTTGAGTTTGGCTTTCCTCTCTGCTCTGTTTTCACCATGTGATCTCCCATAGATTTCTTCCTCTCCCCTCCTCCCCCTCCTTGTCTCCAAGTCTTTCCTAACTGGGATGCACTTGCCCTCAAGTCAAACTTTTGAACTCTTGTTATTTGAACAGGCTGAATAGTGGGCAAATTTTTTTACTCCTCTCTTCTCCTCAGCCATCGATCACCCCGCAGACCCTCTTTAGAGATCAGGCAAAGTGTAAACAGTTGTTTCCGAAACCTATCAATCAACCAGGTGCAGGGATGCCTGAAAGAAATTCACTCGCACTTTGCCGACAATGGACTTGCTCCTTGGAAAATATGGAGCAGTCCCAATGCATCAAGCTGTGACACTTTGCATCGATAGATTCAGATATTCCTCACTCTTACCCTCCTGTCTCCTGTAAATCTATGAAACGGCACAGCAGAAGAGGATTCTTCATAGTGTCCTGTACCAGGAGAGAGATTTTGCTGACGGCACAAAAGGTTTGGAATTCCAAATCGGGTGACAGTGGGGCCATTTTTAAAAAAGAGAGTCCAGAAGATGCATGCATAAAATAGATCCTCTCTCTTGAGCTGTCTCGTAGAATGCTCAGTGAATAAAAATGCTTATTAACAACAGTAATTAATGACCACATTTGAAATTTACGGTGCTTTAGCATGGGGGGAAAACATACAGGAAATTGTTGTTACGCTGAATTAGAAACTTGGCAAGTCAGATCATCTTCAAAACAGAATATTTTGTTAATATCTTCAACATTTAGTTTTATTGTCAAACAAGATATTTAGAGTTACAATTAGAACTGAAATGAGTACTAAAGACACAGATAAACTTGTCAAGTCTACTGTAGCTGAACCCCAAATGGTAGTTCAGGCAATAAATGATACATTTGCTCCCTGATGAGTATCCATTTTGGTTATCCTGCTTTGTTTTTCTGTTTTTTGTGTGGTTTTTTTTGGTTCTTTGGTTATTTCAGTATTTTACCAGTTTCAGCAATATTTCCGCTATTGTGCATGTGCAATCACTGAAAATGGTGCAACTGGAATACCCAAATAATCATACCCGAAACTCCAAAGCCCAAGAAACCAAAACAACAAAATGGAAGAGTCAAAAAATTAAATATACGAGGACCTGTTTCGGTTGTAAATATCTTGGCGGTAATTGAAGGGCAAATAAGTGCTAGTTGTAATTAATGAATACATTAAAACCTCTGTTATATGGATAGGTCTCTTATCCCAAACATCGTTTATGTCCCCCACTACTCTGAAGGAACATAATTTAGGGCCAGAAAGAATACAACTCTCTGAATCATCCATCTGCACATCTGGACAGTGGACACCTCTACAGTTACCATCTCTTATGGTTTGACCTTTCGATTCCCATAGGCCAAAATGGGAGTTTCAAGGTCAAACAGCAAGAAGTGGCAACTCTAGACACCACTCATATCTGAACAAACAACGTATTCCTCATTCCTGACTGAATACGAGCTTGGTGAAGTTCAAAAGCTTGAACCCACTCACCAGCGTAAGTTGGGCCAATAAAAGGTAACATCTTAATCGCTTTGTCTCTTGCTTGGACCACACCCAGGCAGCCCGGGTGGTCCAGGCAAGAGACAGGCAAGAGACAAGGCATCAAAACACTAAACAACAGGGCCCCATTATAAACAAACAGAACTACCAATGCTCAGATCAGGATCCAAAATTCATTACAAGCCAGACCCAGGATGCTAGGGTTGGTTTAACACTCTAGATCAGAGATGAAGATCTTCTGGCCAATGGGGTCGAATCCAGTCCTTTACTGGTTTTTTTATATGGGCCCTTTTCCAGTTCACGGATCTGGTCCACTGATCAGCCCCGTACCCTCAAGCAGTGAAAGAATGAGTGCAGGGGAAGGGACTGGGGGTGGCGATGAGGGCCTGCTCTCAAGGATGGGGGATGGATGCATGTTATAGATCCAAGATCTGAAGCCTCCTATTTTCTTCCATCCTAAGCATATATCCTATGCATTCCATCCCCAACCCTCCTCCAGCCTATGGTGGCTGTACACATTTTCAAGAGTCCCCTGGGAGGAAACAGGTTCCCCACTACTGCTGTATGTTTTTTGATGCTAACAAAGTTGTTGATTTCTAGCCAAAAAATATATAATGAAAATCAATTTCAGTTACTCTCCAACTAGGTCATTTACATAATTGTGATTCTCCTGAGTAATGTTGCCGGAGGGTATGTTTTTTAAACTTCAAACCCATTCTGACATTACAGCATTGTAGTGTTGTGTTTAAATGTCAGCCCATGCTTCTTATTAAAGCGCTGTGGCCTTGTCGTCACGACTGCTAATTTCATTTTAAACGAATTTTCAAAACCCAAGCCGAAAGCTTGGCGGCCTTGCAAAGCTCACAGCCTGGAATACAGTGACTTCCGGATTTCATCTGTGACAATAACCCAAGCAGGAGCATCAGTCCATGACTCTTGGAGCAAGTAGAGCTAATGCAGTACTAGAAGGCCTTCCAGATGGACAAAGCACTACAGGCGTCCCCCACAACAGATCATATCATTTTGGTCGATTATCTTCAGTATCCTGCTGACAAAATTCACCTCGAGTGCACCCGGTCTGGTGAACGATGCTGTTGATGGCTTGCCTGAAGGCACTTTGCAGCAGGGGAAGCTAGCCGTGAATGAGGGACAGGGTAAAGGGGATGACATGCCACTTTCAGAGGTAATCCTGTTGTGATGTCACAATAGTCCACAGGGGGTGGGGCCAGGGTGGAAAGGGGGCAGGGGAGTGAATAGGTTGTTTAGTATTTGTGGATACCCATTGCCCCTTCAGATAAGCATCCAAATGTCCTGTTAAAAGGGAAGAAAGCGCTCCATTTGTTTTAATGTGAGTGTTTTTGTAAAGAAAATGTTCATTTCTGTTTGTTGTTTTTTCCTTGTGCTTTTTTTAAACAAATTTTTTTTTAAAAAATAGTTATTTTATTTATTTATTCAATGATTTCTATCCCGCTCCCTCCAGACCTATGGCAGCTCGGGGCGACTCACAGAATATTTTAAAAAAATATATAAGAAACAATCTATAAAAACAATACATAGAGGGGATATGTCACACGTGCAAATGGCCACTGAGCCATTCTGAGCACGTGCAGCCCTTTTCCAAAATGGCGCTGCTGTTGCTGCTGCTGGTGGTGCCATTTTGGAAAAGGCAATGCATGCGCAGAATGTCCAGTGGCCATATTGTGCATGCGTAGCAAGATTTTTTATTTTTAAAATTTTTTTAAAAATCACTGTTCATGCGCAAAATAGCTACTGGGGCATTCTGCATATGCACGGCCTTTTCCAAAATGTATTTATTTATTTGAATGTATATGCTGCCTTTCCAAAAGAGGCTCAGGGCAGCTTCTTCTCCTCATCATTTAGTCACACCGGCAGACGTTTAGTCTGGTCTTGTTCCTTTCTTTTTTTTCCCTTTCACTTGTGGAATACATTTAATCTGGGCTTCCAAGATGGTGTTTTTAAATAGTCTCCATGGGTATTTTCAGATATTAAGGCATGACAGCTAACCACACTGAATCACAGTGGATTTGGTGTGGTGGCTGTGATCACATGAACGTCTGTTAGCTCCCTGCCAGATGTTCACCACAGTGAACATCCGGCAGGGATCACATTGGGTGATTTCAGACGTGATGGGGCGGCCTTCGCCCCGTCACAGAATCACCCTATTGATTCCCCGTCGGGATCACTATGGCACGTCCAACAGACGTGCTGGATGATCCCAGCGGGGAATCGGGGAGGGGGCGGGGCCGCGCGGCACAACGTGAGGCCCCATGGCCCCGCCCCCTCACGCTCCCCTGCTGCCCGCCCTCTGGGGAGACGAGCGGGCACCGCAGCCAATGTGGCCGCAGTGCCCGCCCAAATTCACCATGGCCCGGAATCCCACCAGGGATTCCGGGCCGTGGTTGCCGTCCAGATGAGACGGGCTCCTTCAATGCAGCGGGGAATCACATTCACCAGGCGATCGGCGCCGGCCCCGCCAGTTCCGTCGATTGCATGGTGAATGCGATTCCCCGTCGTGATTGACAGTGGTTAACATCTGGGGGGGAACTTCTGGTTCCCCAACAGACATTATGGGACTGTTCCCCACCACAGGGTATTGACTGTGGTTGAGCGTGATCTCGTAACGTCTGAAAATACCCATTGATCACGGTTCCGGCTCTCAGGCTGGCCAGAAAGCAGAACCTTGGTTCAATTGACCACGATTTTGGACGGGGCAGGAACTGGCCAGGGGTAACAACCGTTACACAGCCCCGTCCCGGAATGTGGCCCCAAGCACGGGTAGGGATTGGGCGTAGCAGCCTCATTGGCCGCTGTGCCCACCCATTTCCCTGAGGGCGGGTGGCCATGGGAGCACGGGGGGCGAGGCCATGCTCAGCCCGGCCCTCTTCCATACTCCCGGTAGTGATGGGGCCGGCATATCTATAGGATGGACAGCCTCATCAGGGACAGATCCCGGTCCAGGATTCAGTATGGCAGGCTGAAGGGCCCGTCGCATCTGAAAATACCCCATGACTCTTGCAGACATTTAATCTTTGCAACTGCTCCTTTTAGTTTCCTTCTAACTAGTTTCCTCATTTTTGCATAGTCCCTCTTTTTAAGATTAAATGTTACTGCAGTAGTTTTATTTAGCATTCTCCGTCCTGGGAGTATGTTGAATTTGATTATATTATGATCACTATTGCCAAGCAGCTGCTTGCACCAGGTCCTCCTGCACTCCACTTAGGACTAGATCCAAAGTAGCTCCTCCTCGCATAGGTTTCCGAACCCGCTGCTCCAAGAAACAGTCATTTATAGCATCTAGAAATTTTACCTCCACATCATGCCCCAAGGAGACATTCACCCAGTCAATGTTGGGGTAACTGAAATCACCCATCAATATTGTGTTTCCTACTTTAGTAGCCTGTCTAATTGCCATTAGCATTTCATAGTCCGTCTTACCATCCTGGCCAAGGGGTCAATAGTATAGTCCCACTACTATGCACTTCCCTGTTATGCATGGAATTTCTATCTATTGAGATTCCAGAGTACAGTTCACGTCCTGTACAATTTTAATCCTGCTTGACTCAATGCTGTCTCTACTATATAGCACCTCGCCACCACCAGCTTGATCTACGCTGTCATTTCAATATATTTTGTACCCCAGTATTAGTGTCCCATTGGTTATCCTCATTCCACCAGGTCTCTGAGATTCCTATTATGTCTATATTTTCATTCACCGCCAAACACTCTAATTCTCTCATCTTACTTTTTAGACTTATAGCATTTGTACATAGACAATAATTAGTAGAATTGTAATAAATAATAATATAATAATTATTAATAATGATGTTCTTTTTATTCTTATTCTTCTTGTTATAAGTGACTGCTTCAGTTAATTTGGAATCCTTTATATTTGTCTGTTCTGCACCAATTCCCACCTGAGCTCTCTCAGCTTCTTTCCTATCCTCTATATTAGGATACTCAAATTCCCCTTAATAAAATGGCATCCTTTATAGATGCTTCAGCCTAAACCATGTGCTCCTCAGTAACTGTCGGTTTTCCCCCGGCTTCTAGTTTAAAAACTGCTCTACCTCCTTTTTAATTTTTAGTGCCAGCAGTCAGGTCCTGTTTTTGTTAAGGTCGAACCCATCTCATCGGTATAGGCTCTCCCTTCGCCAGAAGGTTCCCCAGTTCCCAATGAATCTAATGTCCACCTTCCTACACAATCATCATATCTATACACTGAAACTCTGTAGCTCAGCCTGCCTCTGGGGTCCTGCACATAGGACGGGGAGCATTTCTAAGGCCGTTTTCAGACGAGCGCGGCGGCGCCCGCGCTTGTTATCAAAAAAGCCGGCAGCCCGTTCCACACGAGACGCTGCCGCCGAATACGCGCATGCTCGGCCGATGCGCATCCATTTCCGGCCGCGTATGACCAGCCTCGATCGCCGACCCGGTCAGTTCGCGGCCGGAAATGGATGCGCGTCGGCCGCGCATGCGCGTATTCGGCGGCAGCGTCTCGTGTAGAACGGGCTGACGGCTTTTTTAAGAAACAAGCGCGGGCGCCGCCGGGCTCATCTGAAAACGGCCTAAGAATGCTACCCTGGAGGTTCTGGATTTCAGTCTCCTACCTAGAAGCCTAAATTTAGTCTCCAAAACATCTTTCCCTAGTCATTGGTGGCCACATGTACCATGACAACCAGCTCCTCCCCAGCACTCTCTAAAATTCTGTCTAGGTGATGTGTGAGGTTCACTACCTTCGCACCAGACAGACAATTGAACATGTGGTCCTCACAGGCACCTACCAACAATCCAGCGATCTACATTCCTAATAATCGAATCACCATCTACCATGGCTATTCTATTCCCAACCTCCTGGGCACACACACGCACCTGCCCCAAAGCTGTATCCTCGGTGAAGGTGGGTAACACATAATCTGCAAAGCAGGGCCCAGCTACGGGAGCGCTTTCCACCATTTCAGTTGGATATTCTCCTTCCTGGAGGCCTTGTTCCTCCAAAGCAGCACAGGGGCTGCCAGCGTGGAGGTGGGACCGCTCTCCTATGTCTCTGAAGGTCTTATGTATGCATGTTTCTGTCTGCTTCCGCGCCTCCAGCTCTGCCACTCTAATCTCCAGAGTGAATGCACTCATTGGCCTCGATCCTTTTCCCTGCAGAGCCCATGTGGAGCGGTGTGCGCGGGCAGCCGCGGGCAAACTGTGCAAAGCCCCATCGGGGGTGCATTGAGGCCCACGGAAACCACCCGCATGGGTGCACGCGCACCGCCCCACGCAAGCTCTGTGAGGAATAAGATCGGGGCCAATCTCTGAAAGCTAGGAGCAGTCTGCACCAGGTGCACATGTACGACCTCTCCCCAACAGGAAGATAATCATACATGATGCACTTGAGTGCATGATGCACTCGACTGAAGAGCCCCCATCCTGCTGCTGAACTACTGTCTGCATCTCCTTATTCAAAGGGAGTGAAGCTTAAACTTCAGGTTTTGGATCTAATTAAGGCAGGAAAGGGCTATACTTCCCAGTTGCTGAACTCTGCGGCCTTTTATGTTAGGAACTCAGTTAACTGTGGTTTAATTTTATATTTATTTATATATTTATTTATATTAAAAAAAAATTGCCCCCCCCTCCTGCCTCAGGCATCTCGGGATGGCTCACAGCATATTAAACCCATTTTAAAACATTAAAACAAGCAATAATAATTCAATTAAAAAAACAACATAAAACCCCATCCCCCTCTACCCTACCCTGCCCTAAACCAGTCCACCCAACCCATCTCCCTCGGGAAAGGCCTGGTGGAACAGTCAGGTCTTACATTGTCTGCGGAAAGATGGGAGGCCGGCAGTCAAGTGGATCTCCGACGGGAGGGAGTTCCACAGCCGCGGCACGGTCACGGAGAACGCCCTCCTCATAGTGGACACCTGGGAAACCCCGAGGAGGGCACCTCCAGCCGACTGCAGGGGCCGCTCCAGGAGTGAGGCGGTCCTGCAGATAGGCGGGGCCCAAGCCGTTTAGGGCTTTAAAGGTCAGCGCCAACACCTTGAATTGGGCCCAGAAGCCAGTGCAGAAAGAGAAGCACCGGTGTGATATGCTTGCGTCAGCCCATCCCCGTCAAGAGACGGGCCTCCGCATTCTGCACCAGCTGCAGCTTCCGAACCAGCACCAAGGGTAGCCCCATGTAGAGCGTGTTGCAGTAATCCAGTCTCGAGGTAATAAAAGCATGGATGACTGTGGCCAGATCTGAGTCCGAGACCTACGGCCTAAGCCGACGCACCAGGTGTAACTGGTGAAATGCTCCCTTCGTCACAGCCACCACCTGGGCATCAAGGCAGAGCTGTGAGTCCAGGAGCACGCCCAAACTCCGGACCTGAGAAACCAGGGGGGGGCAGCCCCCATCAATGATGGGGCCCACTGCTCCCTCAGCCCTCCCCAAAACCATCACCACCATCTTGTCAGGATTATGCCTCAGGCGGCTCTCCCTCATCCAGTTCCCCACAATGGACAAACACCGGGTAAGTACCGAGACTGCCGGGCCTGACTCAGAGGAAAATGAGAGAGAGAGAGCTGGGTGTCATCAGCATATTGATGACATCTCACTCCATACTCCCCAGCAACCTCTCCCAGAGGCTGCATATACACATTGAACAAGAGAGGGGATAAGATGGAACCCTGCGTACCCCACACATGGGGATAAGATGAAAACTCCCCCAGCACCACACGCTGGGTTCTCCTGGCCAGGAAAGAGTAGAACCATTCAAGAACAGTTCCACCAATCCCTGGCTGGTCCCGCAGCCGAGTCACCAACAACTCATGATCAACAGTATCAAATGCAGCTGGGAGATCTAACAGGATCAACAGGGTCAAATGACCCCAGTCCAACTCATGGGAGAGGTCGTCGACCAAGGCCACAAGTGCAGTCTCCGTGCCATAACCCGGATGAAAGCCCGAATGTGAGGGATCGAGAAAGTTAACCCGGTCCAAATGCCCCTGAAGCTGCTGAGCCACCACTCGTTCAATAACCTTCCCTAAAAAGGGAAGGTTAGAGACTGGCTGATAACTGGCCAGGGCGTCAATGTCCAAAGATGGTTTCTTGAGCAGGAGTCGCACCACCGCCTCCTTGAGACAGCCCGGCCCCCTGCCCTCCTCTAGGGAGGTGTTGACTATCCCCTAATGCTACTTCCTTCTTTTAAGGTTAACTACCACAGCACTTTTCACAGGTTATACAACTGCAGAGGGTCTGTACTTTAATCTAGAACAACTAGGAATGTGTCAATAAACAGAGGTTTTTACCTAATCTCACACCAAATGAAGTCTCCCCTCCAGGCTGCCTCCCATGGCTAACCCCCAGGCAAACCACCATTGTCTTGCCTTGCTTGCTGGGACCTGTGCAGTGAGCTCCTGTGTCTCCTGCTAGCTGCTAGCCTTCTGAACTCCTGGAGACCTGTCCCTCTGAGTCATCAGAAGATAGCTCCACCCTCTAATCAGGGCAAGATTATGGACAAAGGGTTGTCAGAGCCCCTCCCGTCTACTCCCAAACAAACAAACTTGTGGGAAGAAAGGGGAGGTTAAAATCAGGTAGGAAGTACTTACCTCCAACACAAATGCTCATGTAAGCAAATCCTAAGTGAGCATAGCCTGGGCAAAAGCCTGGACTGGTTGGAGTCAGCTTGAGCCAGAAGAGATCAGCTGACCAAAATGCAGGCCTTAGCTGGAGCAGGAGGAAGCTAAGTTACTTCTCCTTTAGTGAAACGGAGAACTTTTCATGATGTAGGAAGACTGGAATGGGACACATTCTGAGCCAAGGGCTGGGATCAGGTCCTCCAGGATTGGCGTTCCTGGGAGGTACAGCTATAGGCCATGTGAGATGGAGACATTTGAGACTAGCTCAGTGTAAGTGGCCCACGGTGCATAAGCCATACTTGTACTTTGCTTTTCCGTAGTGCCTTCAAGTCAGTGATGCAATCAGGACAGCTAATCACAAGTGATGCTGCATTACAGGATCCCTGAGATTATTTAGTGATTGCTTTCCATTTTAACAAAATAATAACAGTGCGTCTCTACATGGTTTCACTACTTAACACTTGCCATTCTATCTGCTCGATGAATAAGAACTTAGATCACAAGCATGTTTACCATAGCATACCAAAGAACAGGAGACTGCAACTAGGATGTATATTGTACACTCCTCCCCTCTCCCCTGCCCCAAAAGGACAGGAACAAAGGCTGAAATTGAAATTCTGTCCAGTTTCCATTTTCGGCTGGCTGGATTGGTCCAACTGGAATTCAAATCAGAAGAAATTCCAATTTGATTGATCAAAAAACTTTTTTTTCTTCATTTAGCGTGGGTACAAACTGGTCACAGCTGTTCTACGCAAGCACAAAATGGCTGCCGCACAACAAAATGGCGGCCACTGTACTACACAAATTGTTTGAGCAGGATTCCGGTCAGAATGCCAGCAGCCATTTCAAGGAAGTGTCCCATGAAATCAGAATGGCTGTTTTGAACCAGTCCTAGCAGGAACTCGATAATAAGGGAACCGTGTTCACTGTGGCCACTTTCACACAGTACCGGAGGAGGCAGGAAAATTTGCCCAATGCAATCACGGCTCTGTCATTGTGGGGATTAGCGCCTGTGTGAGTGCACTAATCCCCTTTCATCACGCAAGAACACGCATCCTTCTAAGAGCTATATTTGGGGAGCCGGTAATGGGTGAGTGTTTTTGTGTTATAAAAGGAGATTAGTGCATTCTCATAGGCGCTAATTCCTGCAATAACAGAGCCACAATTGCATTGTGCAGTTTTCTTCCTCCCCGGTACCGTGTGAAAGCAGCCTGTTTTCCCCTTTGCCGCCAATGATGTCTTTTGATAATAAACAAAAATGACGAAGGGTTATGTGTGTTTGCAATAACACACGATTGGACAAAGTCTATTCCCAAGCCAAGTGGCTTAGCCATTTTGGTCCATTGGATCCGCAGGGTTAACCACACCAGTTTCCTCATCCAATTATCTTTTATTTCTCCCTGCCCAATGGGTTAAGTACCCATTAACAGCTGGGTGGATTGGAGACGGCATCAAGCACTGGTGTTGAACCCCCAACTTTCAAGACGGAGGAGACCTGGGTGACCTGTCACCCAGCGTGGTGGTGGTGGGGAGTGTTACCCGTCTCTTTCTGAACACCACAACAGCACAAAATTCAGAGGCATGGCTATGTCGGAAAAGGGCAGGAGATCCTCTACCCTACCTCTTTCTGGTGTAGTCACACCCCTTTTCAAACACCGTAACATCAGGTTGCTCAGAAAGAGATGTGGCTAAGTGAGAACAGGGTGAGATAGGGTCCTTCATTGTATAGGGGATGGTGATATAGGCTGCTGTTTATGTAGTGTTATTAATATTCTAAGGGAGTTATATCCCCAGTAAAAATGTGCTTGGTAAAGATCTTCATATGTGTAAGTTATGAGTTTTGATGGGGAGCAGCAACACAAGGAGAGATTCTTACTACTCTCATTGGGGTTTAATTGTTGTGTTAAGCCTGGAGGAAATATCCAACACAGAGAGATATTATTATCACTCTCATTGGGTTTTTAATTTTTGAGTTAAGCCTGGAGTACATATTATTGTATTAATGGAAAGCATTTTGACTGATATAAAATACATTAACATAGGGAGATTATGTTATTACTCCCATTGGGATTTAATGGTTGTCTCAAGCTTGGAATAAATATCAGTGTATAATTGAGAAGTTATTATGTATGATTGTTGTTGATCTTTTCGTTTATATTGTTGTGATCATAATAAATACTTATTGCTTTTAGGTATTTGATAGGCATTCCCTTGGTTTATCCCTTTGTTTTTGTATTACCGATTGGGAACCCAGATAACCGAAAATCTGGTAATTTCTGGTACTGATTTTCTGGTTACTGATCGGTATATCAGGTTGGAAAACCAAGAAATTGGGACCAGAAGTTGACATTCTGGGACGAAACCCCACAAAATCAGTGTTAGAAGTTGAAAAATCAGTACAGCAGTCAAAGAAATCGGTACCAGAACTCGACACTCCACAACCGGAACTCAACACTCCACAACTGGAACTCGACATTCTGGGACATCGGGTACTTGAATCAGGTCACAATCGGATAACAATAGGTACCCAATGGTGTGAAGTAAATATGGATACCAGAAATTCGTCTGGTATACCTGTTTTTGTGGGTACTCATTTCAGCGCTACTGGGCAGCAGCAAAACACAGCTGCAAGCACAGAATTCACATACTCAGTCAAAGCAGGGTGGATAAAAAAGAACAAAGGAAATTTAGGATTAAAATCCATCCTTAAAAAAAGCCCCCACAGAAATTCTAAATTTTTGCTAAAGCAATAATGCAAGTTTTTCAATAAGCCTTGCTCCCTCTCGAAACGCTCCAGAGTTTACAAACTAATAGTATTCACTCGTCCAAGATCAACAGGGAGCAATCAGACCCTACCTGACTCTTCCACGGTGTTCTGATCAGTGAAAATTAACAGCCACTGAGAAGTCAATACTATATTATCTTCTCTGCAGTGGTTATTTATTGTATTTGCTACTCCTTGTTTCATGCCAGCAGAGTGATAAGTCGTTTGATTCTACCGAGCGCAAACAAAACACTCCAGTTATTCATACTGCAATGAGAAATTAAAACAAACACCAACTCTCAGATGCCATAAAAATAAATCTCGTCTCAAGGTTGGATATTCCATCGCTACAGTCTCCACTGCCACATGAATAATTCCATCCAGGAAAGCAGTGCAGATCTTTGTTCAGAGTAGACACGCCAAAGCAAGTCAAGTAAGGGCAGGCTGCATTTCCTTTTGGCTACAGTCTATGACTCAGGAGTAGGGAACAGAGCTGAAATGGGGAGCTGTAGGTAATACCTGCTAGGTATTTCCGTTTGCTAGCCTCTGTCAGGGGGTGGCGACGAGCCCTGCTGCTCCCCGCCCCAGTGACATCCCGGCCTGGCCCCCAACAACCCCAAGAGCCAGGGAACTTACCGGAGATCTGCCCTGGGTTGAAACTGCCCCCGCGAGGGCCGCTGGCTCCGGCGGTAGATTCTCGGAGTGCGGCCACGCCCCCAGGAGTGACAGGCAACACAGGGATTTCCCCGCCGGTGCCGCCGGCTCCGGCGGCAGATGCACGGAATGTGGCCATGTCCCCAGGGGGAACAAGGAGCGTAGGGGAGCCCCTGCCCCTGCGGCGCCGCTGCGAGCGGCTGCGAGCACGTACGGGGGCGGGGCTTCAAGGTTAAGAGCCAGCGCCGCCCCAGGAGCGGCGCTGGTGATTAGTGGAAACCGGCCCTGTGTGAATTGGAGTGTGGAGAACAATTGAGTGAACGACTGTGCGAGCCCCGTGCGAGTGAACCCCTTGGCTTAGCTTTTCCCGTTGAAGTACTGGTACGTGTGGACGATGAGCGAGAGAGTGTTGGGTGAGTGTGTGTGTGTCCCCCTTCCTTCCCCGCCTCGGGGTTCCCCGGCGTCGGAGGTGAGTGCCCTGTGTAATCCCTACCCCTGGGCCCTAGCACACACCCCTACGGTGACCCCACAACTTATCCCTTCCAGTGCTGTGCGAGTGTGGGACAGAGCGTGAGGGGCAGCCTTGGTTCCTCGGTCAGTGGCGCCCTATGATAATAGGGGTCTGTTCTCTTTAATTAGAGGTAAAGAGCCCAATTACTATCCTGACGGGCATCCTACCACCGCTAGCTTCCTGCTCTGACCAAGCCCCACAAGGCAGTGTGTGTGTGTGTGTGTGTGCGCCCCCGTCTGTGACAGCCTGGGTAATACCTGCAATTTTGAGTATCATGTCAAGGACCCAACAGGCTTCCTGAGTCCCGATAGAACATCTGTTCTGCTGTGACCTCATTTTTTCTGTGCCTGTTATGTGTACCACCTAGGTGGCTCTTCTCCCTCCTCCCCCTCCCTTCCCGTTTCCCTTGTGTGGACGTTTCCTTTTGGCCCTTCTGGCTTCATTTGCCCTCTGTCAGCCATGTCTGCCTCCCGCCCCTCCCAGGTGCCTTCTGGGTGTTTTGACCACGGCCCAGAATTGGCATCACGTCTGTTGCACTGCCCCGGGCCGTGGTCTGGTGGTCCAATTCCCTGCCATGGTCCTGATCCCGTCACGTCTGTTCGGGGCCTTTCTGGGCTACGGGGGGTGGTTGGTCGGCTCGCCACCACTGGGGATCCACTGTGGTGATTCGGGGGCCCATAACATCTGAAAACACCCATTGTGACATTTGAGTAGTCTCTTGAAAGGTGAGACTAGACTCCACTGAGGTTAGGTGAACTATGAAAGTGAGATCTTTTAGTTCAAACAGAAAAGGTTCATATTTAAAGATTTAAAGGTCTCTGTTCTGTTCCTGCTGATGATGCTCTTGGGTTACCATTGCTATAATACACTACACTGATACCGATTGTAAGTCCCTTGGGGTAGGGACCTGTCTCTAATTATGATTGTACAGCACCAGGTACGTTGCTGGGGCTGGGCAATAAATAAAATAACAACAACAACAACAACAATTAAAAAATCAGAGTCATAGAGATAGAAATTGAAGGCTTGTGACTGAACTGGCACCTGCCTTCTCACACTCTCTAATTTTACACTGCTTAATAGCTTTTACAAACCACCAGATCATTTCACTTCAAAGGGTGTTGACAAGCACCTCCCCACCCGTCATACATGGGGTGATTTCAGACGAAATGAATTTTGAATTCCCCGCCGAGATGACCCTGCCACGCCGTAACAGACGTGCCGGGGGATCCTGGCGGGGAATCGGGGAGGGGGCGGGGCCGTGCGGCGCAACGTGCGGCCGCACGGCCCTGCCCCCTCCACGCTCCCCGCTGCCTGCCCTCTGGGGAGATGGGCGGGCGCCACGGCCAATGCCGCCGCAGCGCTCACTCGCTTTGGCCATGGGCCGGAATCCTTACGGGGATTCCGACCCATGGCCACCGTCCAGACGTGATGGCGGGGGTCACCATGGCGGGGAATGCCCCGCCGCTTCGGCTGCTCACGCGGCGAATGTGATTCCCCGCCATGGTAACATCTGGGGGAAACATCCGTTTCCCCCAACAGACGTTACGTGGTCGCTGCCACCACAGGGGATTGACTGTGGTGGCCTTTGACCACGTAACGTCTGAAATCACCCATGTTGTAGGGCCACATTGGCTGTGATCCCATGCCCTACGGACTGTGCGTGTATGTGCGCATGCACATGCATTGGGGCCATGCAGAAACTACGTGCGGAAACTGCACGTAGTTTGTGCGTGGCTCTGCGTGTGCGTGCACAGTCCGCAGGACATGGGACCACAGCCAGTGGCACTCTATGCAACTCTTCAACATGCACGATGGGTGGGTAATGTGTGGGGAGGCGCTTGTCTAAAAACACCCTAACAGGACACAAACACAAACAACAATTAGGGCTAAAATGGCAAGCCGCTGCAGTAGCTGTTTCCGATAGAAAGAGCTCTTCCACAATGAGCAGCACAGTGCGATAGAGATGTTAATTTCTTCTACTTTTGTCTTGGATCTTCTGCAATTTCCGCTGGCACTTTCCGACATGCAGTCATGATGCAAAAGTAGTAGAATAGTGTTTCTTCTGACACTTTCCGAGATTATTCTGACACTTTCTGAGATTTTCCCAACACTTTCTGATAATTCCGATGGTGCAAAGCAAAGGGTGCAGAATTAGCAGAAGGCCGGCAGAAAAGCTGCAGAAAGTCAAGGGGCAATTCCGAAATGGTGGACTAAATATAGGAGTGGAAAAAGGAGTTGTCACTTCAGTACAATTAGATTCTCCCCCCTCCCACAAAATTTGCCAGGAACAGCCTGGCATGGAGGTATGTTTGGTTGTGTTCTTTTTGCACTAGTGTGAATTAGGACTGATTCGAAACAGCCCCCCACCCTTGGTGTTTTTTTTTGGAACAGTTCCATGAAAATGGAAGTGCTGTCCAAATTTCAATTGAAATTCCAATCAATTGAAGTTTTCCCCCCAAAATTCTGATCAAATGATTTCCGCATGCACCGTCTGGTGGCCGTGGTACTGCGTATGTGAAAAAATGGCAGCTGCTGTACAACAAAATGGCAGTGGCCAGTGCAGTACCACAGTGAAATTGGCAGTGGAATTTTGGATTGATCTAACAAAATGGCATTTTGTTCCTCATTTCAACAGATCAATCAAAGTGACCGGATTCTGTTGGAAATGGAATCTGGTTGAAGACGGAGCATCATTCGTAGTGTGACTAGTGCCAAAATGATATAACCAAAATGGCCAAATTACTAAAATAACCAACCCCCCCCAAAAAAAACAAGAACGCAAAAAATCCTGAAGTAGAATAAAAGAAACAGATACCATAAGGTCACAAATTTATCGGTTATTACCTGAACCACCATTTTGGTTAACGTAAAGTAGATGAATGAATCTGAATGAATGACAATGCAGATTCAACGGGCTCACCTTTTTTTTGAATACCCATTTGAGCTGCAGCCACCACTGAGCTGGTGACGTTTGCCTGTACTGTCCTTTATAAACCAAGCTAGGAGAAAACAAAACTCATTCACTGAATTCTTGCCTCAGGCCCTTTTTACACAGGCAGCAGTGGGTGGGTGGGGACAGGTGTGCTGGAGCGACGGTATGTGCCCGTTCCCATGGGCACACACCCATCTCCACCCATGGAGCCTCCTCTGTTTTTCCATATGGGTCCGTGGGTGGCTGATGGGTGTGTGTTAGGAGTGTGCATGCACCCCCACCCACTGCCCGTGTTGTTTGCATGGACAGACACCCATCGCACACCCAACCCCCCCACCCACCGCTGAGCCATTTACATGGGTGCCCCCACACTTCAAACACCCTCCTGCACACCAAGTGGAGGCTCCATGTAAAAACTACCTCAGTTAGACCAAGCCAGCCCTGCGGGATTTTGGTGCTTTGTAATTACTCGATCCTCTTTAACTTAATGCACAATAACACTAGCTTTTAGATGCACCAAGGAGACCATGAAGGACTTGTTCCTTCCAAATACATTAAAAAACATTTTTTTGTGTGTAAAGGTCTCTTTTTATAACCGAGCAAACCTTTCACTCCCCCTTTTTGATTCCGCTTTTCTATGTATTTATTTTTTATTTTTTGTCTTCAAGGTTTTCATATAAATGTCAAATTCCTAAACACGGATCCCCGGCTCAGTGTTTGCTTCATATTGTTGAAAAGGCCAATTCACTTTGCAATTCTCAAATCGCCAACTGCAGCAGAGTTGTGTACCTTGAACTAGGAGAGGAACATGCAGTCCTTCTTCTCCAACAAACACCAAAGGCTCAGAATACACAATAATAATCAGCTGTATAGCAATTATTGGGTTGTTTTTTTCTCCCCACCCATAGTTTCCTATTTTCTGACAATGATTAAAAGCTAGGGTCAATCAGATCATTTTCAATGTAAAATTTTACATCATCAGCATAAAATGCTGCTTTGGTCAAAAAAAGACATCCAAACGTTTCCTGTTTTCAAAATTTTCTGACAAAGTTTTTGTCTAGAAAAAGTTTTGGCCGACAGGAAAAAAAAAAATCAGTAGAGTGAAACAAACATTTTTTTTCTGTATGGAAATATATCTTATTTCACTGCAATTTTAAATTTTAAAGTTTTAGGTTTCAATACAAATTTCAAAATTCCATCTTGACTTGCAATAGAATTTTATTTCTGTGATGTTTTCCACATTTTCACTCTCGTTTAGAGCTGAAATGGGTATCCGAGGTCATACTCATGGGCAATAGTCAAACTTTCAGGTACCATTTCAGGCACCTGGAATTTTGGTTTTCTAGTTTCGGGGTACCCAAAATTACCTGAAAAAATATTCTGAAATCTGGGGCAGGAAGTCAAAATTCCAGGACCAGAGCTAGAAAATCAGGACAAAAATGGCATTTTAAACATTTGTGTACTCAATCGAATACCGTTCCGGTTTCTGAAACATACCCAAAATTTTAATCAAGTACTGCAAATTCAATGGGTATACCCATTTTTGTGGGTACTCATTTCAGTTCTAGCCTAGTCCTCATTATAGAATCATAGGTTTGGAAGGGATATCAAGAGTCATCTTATCCAAGGCAGGATACCCTATACCTGCAGCATCACAGACAGATGCTCGTCCTCGGGTCCTTGAAAACATCCAATAAATGAGATTCCATAATCTCTCTAGGAAACCTATTCTGTTGTCTTACTGTCATTACAGTTAATAACCCACTGAAGTTAATTAAGTTCTGTTTGGGGGACAGTTTATTAAAAGCAGGGGTGGAAAACCTTCTCCCTCTCGTGGACTTCTTTGAATATTATCTCAAGCTCTCAAGCCAGATAGGTGTTGGGCGTGGGGGTGTAGTGAGGATGGCAAAAGAAAGGGAAGAATCCAGATCATGGTTCTGTGCCATGGATCAATCCCCTGTCCTCCAGCACATGCCCTCATCTTTTCCCTAAAATCACACTTTCTGTACCTGGAGGGTAGGAGCTGATTCAGTGGGACAAACCCACAAGTGGAAAAGGACCCAATAAAAAATAGGGATGGGCAAACGCGGTTCGGAAGTTCGAAGTTTGGCCCGAACTCGGCATGTTCAGATGACCGAACCCGAATCCAAACACGAACTGACCGAAGTGAACTAGATTCTGAATGTCGAAATGACTGAACAGTTCAGTCACTTCGGATCGCTTCGGGTGAGTTCGGGTGGCAAAAACGTGTCACTGGAAGGCAAAATGTGACAGGGAGGGGGAAGTCATCTGAGGAGCTGACTTCCAGGCACCAGGGGTGGAGAGGCTTGGAGTAGCAGCCAGCCTGCCCAATCACCATCCCTTTTCGCCTCAGACCGCATGGAGACAATGGGGCTTGCAGTGAGGTGGGTGCAGCAAGAAAAAAAACTGATTGCCTCCCCCCTTCCCAACACCTTCTGAGCTAGTCACTGTTCCTGAACAGCAGGTGTTTCAGAAGGCTCCCTCTCTCCCAGCAGTTTTTGTTCCTTCCTATTCCTAATCCATTGCCATCCTCCTCCTATTTCACCCATCCAACCCATTTACCTCCATATTATCATTTATTTAGATTATATTAGATAGATTTAGGTGTTATTTTTTGTTTTTACCCCTCCCTGTGTTC
>QEPC01002388.1:14787006-14804950 GCA_003113815.1 Sphenodon punctatus | reverse complement strand
CCCCCCCCCCCCCGCATCGAACACCCTCCCACACACCCAGCAGGGAGGTCTGTGTAAAAATGGTCATTGTCTTATCTTAAAGAGATACTTCCAACTGTAGCTCATTCTAGGTTTCTAGGATTCTAGGTATTATGTCTTCTTGAAATACATAATAAATTGTCTACTTAGGGATACTCATTTCACTGTTCGGAGTCACTAATCTGTTGATACAGCACAGTTGCCCATGAAGACCTTAGATGATGACTGAAGAGCTGTGATTAGCATGGTCCACGAAACTCGCTCAACAGAGAAGAAAATATTCCAGTGAAACGTACGTTGCGTCTCCAAGCACAAATCTATTGACTCACGACACCAAATCAATGCATGGCAAAGCATTAGCCTACTTCTTAAGTGGTTCGTTGCCACTACACTTAGCCAAAAATGTTCCCCTCAAAAGAAAAGTTCAGTTAATTGACAAGGCGTGCAAAGACGCCGGTGAGTTTAGTGATGGGAATGACACATTGTTTATAAGATTCAAACTCTACAGATTAATATTCCTTAAGATAGCAAGGAAAAACAGAAGAGTCGACTTACTGGGTCAATTCACTAGTTACAGTTGAAAAGAAAAATGGTGACCCGAGGCTGTCTATTGACCCCCAAAATGTGAACAAATAGATAAAGAGAGCACTTTCCCACTTACTAACTAGAACAGACACAGGCAGGGATGGAGCAAAAAATAAATAAATATCTGAAGCTCAATGCATCCTCAGGCTTTTAGCGGAGATACCTCTAAGTGAGGATACTGCAAAAGCTATGGACTGTCAATGCATCATTTGTCTGTCCCTGTATCAAAAGGGTTGCATCTGTCACTGGAGCCAGAGCCAGCCCACAGAACACAAAACAGTACAACAGTCTGAAGAGCTCAACAGTGCAAAACTGTTTTTTTCCCCCAGGGTACCAGAGCCCTGTAGGAGGGCTGAATAAAAATATAAAGGAACTCCAAACCTGAGACAGCAAGCTAGGATGACTGAAATTTATTTTATACCCTTCATTGGCCAAGAAACTAGTGCAAGTTACTGTAGAGGAGAGATGTAGCTAAGGGTGAAAACAGACATGACGCTAACCACCCTTTAACCACCCTTGGTGGTTATTTATGATGTTGCAGGGCTGTATTGGTGCCCTGTGCAGTCCGGAAACATGCATAAATGGCCAACAAGGGTGGTTAACGTCATGTCTGTTTTCACCCTAAGTGCTACGGAGTGTTCTCTTTGATCTCCAAATTTCCAGGAGTCTATTAATTACAGCAGCAGTGTTCATGTAAATCCCCTGTGTAAGTCTGGTTGCCACAGCATGAGAAAACATCTGTCAGCTGGTGCCAACAGCAGAGTGTGCTGCTCTGTGTCTGTTATGCTGCCGCCCACTATGCCCAATCCGTACAGCACCTTTCAGTCCTGAACTAGGAAGCCTGCCTATTACGCTAAAACTGTAGAGACTTGTGTTTTTGCCAGCACTGAAGGTCACCGGTTCAATTCCATATGCCAGGCAAGATGGCAACCCACATCATAAGCTCATCCCTCATCTGAATTTGAGCTGTCAATTTGGGTCTCAGATGCTCAGGAAACATAACACTGACTGATTTGTGTATGCTTTTGTCACCCCCTCTTTCTAATCTACTGAGATTATGCTGGCTGGTTACAAAACTGACCTCTTCAGTTTAATAAATAATTATGTTTTTAGCTCCACATGCACCTGGTGCAGTATTTAGTAGGGGTGGTGCACTGGGGCGAAGACTGGGTACCGGATGTACTGGTATCGGATCTTCCAGGTACCGGATATACCGGTATGAGGTATCGGCATACCGGATTTTTAACATTGGCCGCGGTACTGGATTTTTTACATTGCGGCTATTGACTTCAATGGCCGCAATGTAAAAAATCCGGTATTGACCACAGTCAATGTTAAAATTCTGGTATGGTGGTACAGGTAAATATTGGATTTATCGAATTAAGTTGATACACCTAAATACCGGCAATATCGGATCTTGGGAGAACCGATATTCCCACCCCTAGTATTAGTGTTTGGCAAGATGGTGCTCATCATCAAAATATAATGTAGCACAAGAGGGTGTGAAGCACTGGCCCCCTCTAGTGGTGTGGTGGTGCCAGACCACCCACAGGTTCATGAGCCTACTATTCTACATGCCTAATAGAGCTAGGGATTTTGGGTCGGATGGTAGAAGCTGATGCAGGTGAAATGAGAGGTCCCCCGTTTTATACCTGCTGCTGCCAATCCACCCAGAGGTGTTGGTATCATCTTGTGCCTAAGGCAGCTATCATCTGAGATAAGATTTAACAATGACCAAGATGTCAGGTTTCTTTAAATAAACAAAACCTTTCTCGGCCCTTGTATAGGGAATCACTTCCCTTGAAACTGGTCAACAGGAAATGTTTGTACAGACCTAGCTATGTAATCCTTAAGAGACAGACTGATCATATCTCTCTCCAAGATTACAGCTAAAAGGACATTATAACAAACTGGTCCTAAATGTTGGAACACAGATTACCAATACAATATATGCTTTTTATATGGGATACATGACATTGGGTTACGATACTCTGACCCTGTGGAGAATGGTACCCTGATGTTTGTCTGACACAATGGTCCTCATTCAGATCTTCCTCAGATTCTTATACCTGTTCTTACCTTGATGAGAGCTGGGGAGAAGACAAGATCAGGCTGAGAAAGGGAGACGTGAACCAAGGTAATCTCAGACATAGCTGACCATCAGAACCAAAGCAGACAGTGCTATGTCTGCTATTGGAAAAAAGTTGCCTAATCCCTCAGTAAAAATCAACAGATCAGGTTTTGACCCAATATCCCTAAAAGGTTTAAGTGCAAGAGGCAATGAAAACCAATTTAAAGTTACCATATAAACCACTTAGGCATCTGTTACCCAGATGCATCGAAATCAACAGGAGTTTGCCATTAACTTTAACAGAATTAGGTTTGACACTATAGAGTTAGTCACATTTTAACACACAAGGATGGAGTGGGCTTTGTTGAAGGAGCTGTTTGCACATTTCAACCAACTCCCTAAAATGGCTGCCTACAGATAGCTCAGAAACATTTAGGTTTTGCCTTTCTGTAACCCCTGGGTGGGCTGTTGGCAGGGGGGGATTGAACTGGGAACCTCTTGCTCCATCTACGTGAGCCTCTCTACTCATGGAGCTAAAAGAAGTAGGTCTATTAGCTCTGTAGCAGGATGAGGCACTTGTAGGTGGTCTGGCACCACCCCACCACTAGAGGGGGCTAGTGTACCACAACCTCTTGTACTACATAGTCCCCCAGGCCCATCCATCTCTGTATGGGTCACCATTTGTGATCAGACACCTCTGAGTGAGTTGTCAGCAGGAAAGACTGAACAGGGGATATCTTGCTCCATCTACATGAGTCTCTCTCTACTCTCTAAAAAGGTCCCCAGTCCAACGTCATTTCCGACAACCCATGCAGGGGTATCTGGTTACATTTATATGCAGTAAACACAGTTGGGCCTAGTTTGTATAGTTTCCACCTATTGTTCTTCACTGTGTAACATGAATCAATAACTAGCAATGGTCAAGACACGTGGCCAAGACACACATTTTATTTAACTTTATGCTGCTTACACCATCACAATAATTTTCAGTTATTTAAACCTCTCAATTAGAGTTGAAGTGGGTACCTAATTTTGTTTCTGTGGGTCAAACCCGCATTTTTGAGCACTGTGTTGGGTGCTTCAATGTGCTACCTGATCACCGATAAAGTACTTGACAACCTGAAAAATCAGGTCTTTTCTGTTACCAGTCTGCTGATTATCTGGTTACCAATCAGTCAAGTGGAACAGAAAACTGAAAAAATCAGGCCAGAAACAAAAAACATTGGGACGGAAAGTCGACATTCTGGGACCAGAAGTCAAGATTCTGGGACATCGGGTACCCAAATCAGGGACTAACTGGGTACCAATTAGTACCTGAAAGTTGCAAGTCACTTTGAAATTCAATAGGTATACCTAATTTTGTGGGTCATAGTTTCAGCTCTACTCTCAATTCATGTCTGACAAAGTGAGAATATATTTATAACACACACACACACAAACCCTCATGCCCCCCCACCCCTTGGCTTCAAGTATACAAACTGCAAATGCTTTCAGAATGAGATCACAATGTAGGTTCTTCACATCAATATTTGCCTGGTTTCTTTACCTCACATGCTCAGTTTGGCCTTTCCATCAGCAACGTTTATATTATTTCCATTTTTCAATTTCCCTACCTCTCAGGTTCCCCAATGCGAAATATATCTTGCCTTCCATGCACCGAATCATAACTCATCATCTGTCTAACTCCCTCGAGTGTATGTGGGCCAGACAGGAAGCCCTGCCAAGGTTCTGCTGAACAATGCCACCTCCCTCTAGGTATTCACTTTGGAGTGGATGGGGGAAAGTGACCATCAAGCCCCTTTCTGATATAACCCAACACTTTCTGGATGAGAGTGATATCACAATGCTCTGCAAGGCCATGTCCAAATAGGGGAGGGGGAAAGGGTCTGTCACACACCTTTCTAGCATAACTCCAGCCTTTGTGGTGCATCATGATGGTCCATATGGACAGGGTCATTGCAGAAAATGGATGGGAAAAATTCTTCAGTCCACCCTCATTCTGATGTGGCTTCCCCTTGCCTTCCCCAGGAGGCCTGATTTCTCCAGGCTCTTGGAGGGGCGTCTGGCGTCCTGGGGCTTCCCAGGAGTGGATTAATGAATGAACTCATTAGGCTCAGAGCCCCCTGCAACAGAGGGTCCTGAGTTACCACTGTTGCTGTCATTCTGCAGGCACAACTCAGTCAGAGCAGCTAGCACCAGCAACACCCTGTTGGCTGCTGGAGGACCTGTGCCATCATTACCATGAAGAAAAGGGAATGGAGGCTGCAGCGCCAGTCCAATCCTACAGGGGGAAATCACAGATACAGCCCAGTTAGGGGTGTGCATGTCGTTCTCATTATATCAATAACAAAAACAAAAATTGTCGGTTTCATTCCGCTAATTTCATTCCGCTAATTCCGCCATTCCGCTACTTTCATTCCGCTACTTCCAAAGACTGCGAAAATAGCGGAATAATGTTTTTTCCGACAGTTTCTATCTTTTGCAATTTCCACCAGCACTGCGAAGTAGCAAAAAATGCGTGTTCCGACACTTTCCGCGATTGTTCCGACTGTTTCCGTGATTATTCCGACAGTTTCCGAATTAGTGGAATGCCAGCAGAATTAGCAGAATGCTGGAGGAAAAGCTGCGGAACATCATGAGCAATTCTGCAATGGCGGAATGAAATAGCAGAACGGAAAAAGGAGTTACCGCTTCAGCCCTAGTCAGGGCAATGATTTTCTGAGCTGAACGTTAATTGGGCCTCAGGCCCCAAGTATTCTTAATCCACCTCTGGGGTACCCCACCTTTACCCTAGAGAGGTGGTTTCATTCTCAGAACAACCCCTTTGTTTCTGATCCTCTCAGTCCCTACTAGGGCTGAAATGAGAATCATTTTCTTTCTTGCAAAAATCTCATGAGAATCAAGAACAGAACAATCTTGATAATGGTTTAAGAATTTGGTCAAGAATTTTTCTCGATATACAATTTACCGTTACCATTTACCCTGTACTACATTTTCCCTGGTAATGCACATGTGCAAAATGGCCACCCCACCTATTCTGGGCATGCACAGCCCTCTTCCAAGATGACACTGGCAACATCGCTGCCATTTTGGAAAAATTCATCTATTTTGCACGTGCACATAATCGGGATGAACTTAGTACATGGTATAAACAGTAATGGTACATGGTAACTGTATATCGAGAAAAATTCTTTACCCAGAAAGTGTTGAGAACTAGGATTTTCTTGATTATCAATTCTCGCAAGCAACAAATTGAGAACCATGATTATTTGGAACAATCACGAGAAAATCGAGATCAAGTTTCAGCCCTAGTCCTTATCCCAAAAGGCCACCTGTACAACTTGAAAAGAGTCAGCCTGCGAAATAAAATTCTTAACTCTACTAGAGACCAAAAAACAATGGACTAAATAGCTATATTTGCTTCATGGCTCAGTCCCTAACCCACTGTCTCCTTGCCTTCTCTTGTCTAGGAACCCTTTAATGTGCCTGTGACCTTTTCATTTCAAGCAGCTACCACTCAGGCTGGTGGCTAACAGTCCTATTGATCTAAAGTGGCTGCAAACTCCGAACTTAGGGTGTAAACAAACAAGACAATAGCCAGCTGCAGTCCGGGTTCTGTCCATGCAGTCCCCACTAAGATGTTTAGTGTCCAGCCTAATAAACGGGCAGCCCCCGGCATGAATTTCATGTGCTTGTGGGCAGCCCCCATTTGCGGCACTAGTGAGAGCAAAAGCAGAGAGAGGGGCAGGAAGTGGTTGCTTTTCAGAACACTCTAGTCTCTTTGCCCGCAACTCTATGGTCCTGGAAGACCTGTATGCATGGAGGTACTGCGCACAACCTAATTGACAGGACATGGACACATGAGACGTGGACGATACATCAGCCTGCATTCACCTGCATTCACCCGTATGGTGGACTCCACATGATCTGAAACCCCACCGTGAGGGAGGGAGTTGTGTGCCCAGTGGGTGGTAGTCATGTGGCTGGTGGAGGCGAAAACTAATAAACAAGCAGGTGGAGACCCACCTGGTGTAGGCTAAGGCTACTGTCTTGTTTGTTAACACCCTTAGAGCATCTTTAGACATAACAAAGATTGGGTGTCAAAACCCCTAAGCACGTGTTTGGCCGTTGTGTGTAAGCACCAGAACAATCCCAACACCAATTTGGCCACCCATTGAACACACAGTGTGAACACCATTGCATCACAAGGACAATCTGCATGTTCTGGCTGAAGATGTGACCAACGTTGTGTTTAATGATATTGCCTGGCGCGTTAGCAGGTACAACAAAGGGAACGAGGCAGCAGCGCTTGCGTGCTGAGATCGGGTGGTGAGCAAAACACTGATTTGCCCCAAGATGGGCTGTGTATCTAAACAGCGTCACATGGAGAACACCGGGCCAAACTGGTGTTCATATCAAGGTCAAAGCACACATTCAGACACCCATTGACGTTATGTTTAAAGACACCTTTAGCCTCTTCATATGTAGCCCAGTATAAGCTCCAATATTCTGGTACTTGTGCAGTTCAAATGTTTGCACACTGGGTGTTAACTCACGTGACAGGCAGCTGTCATCCTGCCCAGGGGTGGGGGAGAGTTACCCCTGGCTTGGTTAGCTCCAGCAGCAGGAACACATGGCCCCATGGCCTGATTGAGCCAGGGCAGGGGAACAATGAACAGCTAGCCAGTGCCACCTCTGCGCTGCGGCTGGTGCCCCACCCCCGCCATGATAACCAGCCATGACTGCCACTAACAGGCAGCCATAACTGGCTACCATGGCAACCCGCAGTGCTGGGCCGGGCAGGCAGGTGCAAAATCAGACGCATCCACCTGGTTAACCCAGCTGTGGCCCACCTGGGTGGCTTGCAGGGCTGGACAATGGGCCCAGTTCATTTCAGGTCTACCTTTCCAGCTTGGCCACCAACCCTGTTGGGATTGGAACTGGGCCCAAATCTGGCAGCCCTGGAACAGACAGGCAGGGTTTGGAGCTGGGCCAGGGTCATGTTAGTTAACACCCCCTCTCTCTGAAAGAAATTGGTCCAAGAAACAGGGTCATCTTAATCACTCTGTCTCTATTGACACTAGCGCTGAAATGGACAGTAAAAAAAAAAAAAAAGATCCATGGTTAGCGTTCATTATTCTGGTTAGTTTTATGGTTATTTGTAACTAACCAGTTACCACAGACATTAACCACCAAACCAGATTATGGGATATTACCGAATTATCATTTGCTGCATTACTGTTTGCCATATTACCACATAACCAAATGTTACTGTTACTACTCTAGAACCAGGTCTAGAGGGAGGGATGAAGTAAAAAAGAGAGAGAAAAGAAAAGAAAAAAAAGATTAAAAATTGGGCAAATGGTAATACAGTAAACAGTAATGTGATAAATGTTAATTTGCAATATAGTGATAAATTGGTAATCTGGTTAACTGAATTAACCAACAAACACTAATCGGATACCATTTGGTTGAATCCAATTTAACTAAATCAAAGTAACTAGTCCCCTTCAGTAGCATTCTGATGAAGAGTGTAAACTGAAGTAGTACTGTATCACTTTCCCCCTAGCTGAGATGTCATGACCACTGAAGTAACGTTATAACACTCCCACTGATTAGTGCTCACACAAAGGGTCACTTTGGGTATTTTCAGACATTGCGTTACCACACTCAGCCACGGTGAATCCTCCGTGGTGGTCGATGGTCCCATAACGTCTGGTTGCTCGCCGCCAGATGTTCACCACGGTGAACCACTGGCAGTGAGCAAAATAACCACGCTTTCGAGGATGGTCCGGGCACCATCTCCAAAAGCGTGGTTAATTGAACTTCGGCCTGGAATCGGCGGACGGTAATGTCTGTTACCGCCGCCGATTCCGGGACGTGGCCCAGACCTTGGGTCGGAATCGGGCGCAGCGGCCGAATTGGCCACTGTGCCCGCCCTTCTCCAGGAGGGCGGGCATCTGGGGGAGCATGGGGGCGGCTGTGCGGCCGCAAGTTGCACCGCGCACCCTCCCCCCCAGATTCCCCACCGGAATTGGCCAGCACGTCTGTTGGACGTGACGTTTTGATTCCGGCGGGGAATCAAAACGTGATTCCATGATGGGGCCAATAGGTGCCCTGTCACGGCTGAAATCACCCTGTGAAGTACAAACTGAAGGGGAGTCTATGCTCTTGACTTTTCAGGAGTACCTACTTCTCTCCCTGCTCCTAAATAACTTTAGTTTCGCACTCTGTTTGTGTGAACGCTTCAGGAGTAAGGCTGAGCTACGTGGAATGAGCGGTTTCTCAGAATGTGGCCTCAGAAAGCAAGGGAGAGGAGAAGGGGGTCAAAAACAACAAGGGAGATGGGCGAAGAGGGAGCAAAGGAGCTAGGTGTGTGTTTGTGCGGTGCAGGAATGGGTCTCAATTACCACAGATGAGAGGAAAGAGGGTGGGGGGACAGTTTAAGAAGTTTGAGGTCTGATAGCTTGCACATTTCCACCAACAATGGTTGGTCCAATAAAAGATACCATTCAGACTTTGTCTCCAGATTTGAAGAACCAGACAGACATTGTTCATTGAAAAAAAGATGCTACCTGTGTTCACTCTGCAGTCCCTTTGATATCAGTCAGCGTACACAAGCAGACATTTAGAACGGATCGATCTGAGTTGCTGTCCATTCTCAACAGTTAAGAAGAAAGCAGGGTGGCTACAAACCAAGCTTCCAAAGTTGCTGCAAGATATTGGCAGAAGAGCCGGCTCAAAAATGAATATTGTGCTTGTTCTGGTTTGGAGATGTTGGATGCACAAAGGAAAATGAGTCACTTATAAATGCCATGCTGCTATAATTTCAGCATATTGTGGGCCCCTGCTGTGTTCCTAACTGCTGCTAATGGAATGAAATTAAGAAGAAGAAAGAAGTTTAAAGAAAGTCTTTCTAACTTTGAGCTCCATCGTGCTAGGCTACCGACGCTCCAATGAAGTCATGGAGAAATCCTGTCCTTTGAAGAGTTTAAAAGCAGAATGAACAAACATTAGGGTAGTGGGGTCAATCCCAACCTCCTGCGCGTGTGGCTTATGTGCACGTGACCTGTGCACACGTGGCTGGGGTGCGGGCCATAGTCCTGATCACACAAGTGTGCGTGCGGTCTGGGCAGGGGTTGTGTGCAAGATGTGCACACACAGTGGCCGTGACCCCATGTGTGTGCGTGTGCACGCACACGGTTTCCACAAGGCACAACGTGCCCGCTCTGGGGATCCGCATAGTTTGCGTACAGCAGCGTGTGCACACAGCTCCATGCAAGATCCACCGGGCCCCGCTGTTTGCAGAATGTGCAGGATTTGGGATCAAGCCCACTGGCTCCAACGATTTTGTCCATGGGGCCCCGTTTTGAGACTTTCATGACCCTTTCTGCAAATGCCATGACCCAACTTAGCATTCTGACTAGGGTTACCACCTCTGGACTTTCACCTGGAAGGAGTTGGGGGGAGGAGGGGTTGATGGACGTGCAGCAAAGAGGCTGTCACATGTAACTCCTCCCCTCCCTCCCCGTAGGCGTTGTGACTGGAGACGTAGTTATCATGGAGGAAGGTGGTTTGATTGGGCCTGTGCTCCAGACTCCACGGAACCCTTTGCAAGCAGGCTAGGAAATTTTCAGAGTGGGCAGGGGTGCCAACACTGCCCTTGAACCCTCTGAACATTTTCTAGCCATGTTCAGGCCCATTTGCAAAGGGGCCCAATGAGAAGGGTGGCGTGTTTATTTTTTATTTTATACAAAATTTCTATCCCGCCCCTCCTGCCCACAGGGCAGCCCGGGGTGGCGAACAACAACTATAAAAAAACAATCAAACATTTACAACAGTTAAAAATTCCACATTATGGGGGGGGGGGATGACAAACCCTCCCTCCCCCCCCCAACCCCACCCCCTTGCCGAAGGCCTGGCGGAACAGCCAGGTCTTACATAAACGTCAAAACAACAGGAGAGTGGGGGACAACCAAGCCTCCTCCGGGAGCGAATTCCACAGCACAGGGGCGGCCACCAAAAAAGATCTAACATCGGTGTCCACTCGCCTTGCCTGGGAAACCTCCAAAAAGGCTCCCACGGACGATCTCAAAGGTCGGACAGGCACATGGGGAGTGAGGCGGTCCCGTAGATAAGTAGGCCCCAGGCCCTGTCCACTCTTCAGATATCCTTTCTGGTGAGGTTGCCACTGCCACCTTTGCGGGAATGGTGGGCAGCAGAATCTGGACAGCCTCCTTCAGAGGTCCGCCACTTAGGGTGGCCCCACCCCCCATGTCCTTAGGAAGGCCCATAATTGGAACATGAGCCTGGGCCCACCTTATCCTTGCTATGCCAGTGGTTATGACACCACAACACTCACCGAAGGGGCAGGCCACATTGGAAATGGGCCCCAAGCAAAGAGGCTGCCATGCCCATTCCTGACTGAGCCCCTCCCCTTACTGGGCAGCATGACACTCTGAAGGGGTGGGAGCCATGTCAACAAGGGGCAGGAAAGTCCAGATGGCCTTTCCCCTTTCAAATATGGCTGTCATGGGGCAGGACACCGCAGCAGGCACAGCTCGGGTCAGGGCACCGAACTAATGTGCCTGTGGTAGGAGAGCCATCCTGCCACCCACACGGCCCCGGATAGGGTGTGGAGCACAACAAATGCTCAGGCAGCTGGTGCCACCAGCACCCTGCTCCCAGTGCCCTCCCCCGATGGACAGCCATGTGGGTAAGGCAGGTTAGCACAGACATGCTAGCCCACATTGGCCCACGTGGGCAGCCCTTAGCCCGGGCTGTCACCTTGGAGATTTTCTGAGGACGCAGCTTGGACTAGCTGCCTACTCACCCTGGGGCAGAAGCAGGCCAACATCTGGGGTTGCCTAAACAGATGTGCCAGTGGCTCCTGGGCCAAAGCAGGCCACTGTCATGTCTGTTTTTACCCATTAAGCTTTAACGTAAGGGAACTTAAGCACGTGCGGCTCACGGGGTGCACCCCCTGCATCCACCCGCTCCCAGTCCCACCTGGAGCCAGATGAAATGGACCCGGTGGGTTCGCTGGCTTGCGGTCTGCCTGCATGGTGCTCCCCCACACACACACCATAGAGTTGCAGGCTAGAGCAGCCAGAATGCTATGGTGTTGCCCCGGGGCAATGGCCGGATAGAAGCGGAGCAGCAGTGTGCATCCGCGCATAAGACAGACCATTGCTTTGCTTTATGCCAGTGCCCTGGGTTTGGCTGGCCGGCTCTGCTGGCAGTGCTCCAGGGTGATCTGGATGGGATGCCTGGGGGAGAAGTGGGCTGGTATAGTCAGCACTGGAACAGCCTATCCATCTAAAAGCACCCATTAGGTAGTAGGGATGTGTGAACGCGATTCAGAAGTTCGGGGTTCAGCCCAAACTCAGGGTGTTTGGCCCATTCGCAAACACCCCGAATCTGAACTTCCCAAACCGGCTGAACAAAGTTTGGGTTCCAAACCCATTCGGGCGGGGGCAGGGAGGAACCCAGTTTTCCCTTCCCCCTTCTCCTTCCAATTGGTACCCACAGTGTTATTGGGTCACGGACTATCATTTTGACTGGCTTAACCATTTTAATGGATACTCATTTCAGCTCTCTACTAGGGGTCATCCCAACCTAGCTAAGCGTCTACCATCAATTCAATGCCCAGCTTTCCTCTCTTTCGACAGAAGGTATTTGCACGGTAAACTGGATCCTAGCTACACAGAGGAGGGATGCCACACTAAGGCTCAGATAAATATTTCAGGCTGAATTACCTTGGTCTTCAAGGCCCGATCTTCGATGTTAACAAGTCAAGAGAAGTAAAATATAGCTTTTGAAAGAGCAAATGACAAGTTGTCCATAAGGCTAAGTTTCTCACCACCTTTCCAAAGGTTTTGTTTGGGAGCTAAAAGGAATGCCTTTCATTAAGTTGGGCTCCGGCTCTCAAGAACAATCACCATCCAGAACGGTCGACAACCCAAACAAAATTAAGAACAAGCAAACAAACCCATACACACCAAGAAAATAAAACACTTGTTAAGGTCCCCCACAGAAGCCATGCAAACACCTTTGTTAATAAGTTTAATTAAGCGGCTCTCTTTTCTGGCTTACTGCGCGGCATAATACTGAAAGACAAATCCCTCCCTCGCCAGCTTCATTTCCCTACAGGAAACTGATATTTTCTCTCTTTTATTCTCCGCATCTATGGCTCAGAGCCTCCCAACAGCTGCTGCTGGTAGCTACTCCTGGCATCACTGCAGATATTTCCACTCCACGGCCTATGTTGACCCCGGGTTCCAACAGGGTGCGATGGTTTAAAACTTGGTTATGTAGATGATCCCACTGTGGCAGTCTTTCCTACTTCTTTCCAGGGTAGGTCACCTAGAAGTCTCTCTAGTGTGTCCTGTAATGAGGACATTGGCACAGGAGGGAAGGGGTTGGAGGCAAAGTCAAGGGGGCAATTTCTTCAAAGTGAGAAACCACCGGGGAAAACCAGGGACACCTCTTATTTTTACAGGGGAGGGCAAAGAAATGTACAGTTGTGGGGGGGGGGGGGGGAGGATGTAGTGCTTCCCTGTGCCCCCCCCTTTAGCTAGGACATTGGTGGTGGGGAGGGGATGCACAGATTGCATGGCAAGGGAAGTTATCTCTTCAGACTAAGAAATCAAGTTGGGAAAACCGGAATGCATCTTATTTCTACAGGCATGCAAAGTACTTTCTGGGGGAAGAGAAGGCTGGGGCAGCAAATGTAGATGGGAACTGTAGGCAGTGTCACCCAGAATACGAAAGCCTAATATGATTTTCTGTTTTACAACAGGCTTCTCTTAGCTCCTTTGATTCCCAAAGACACTCACATCCTCCTCCCAAAACTCGAGCCCCCTAAAGAATTTTTGAATCTCATGCTACCCACCCTAGGCGAGTGTGAGGCTACTATAATTCTCAGACAGGGATATGATATTTTAGACTCTTCCCATTAGCCCTTTTATTGCATGTTGAGTCACAGGGATGCCCATTAATTTTAATGGACTGTATTAAAATTACTGGCACCGAGCAGGCCACACAATTATTTCCCCCCCCCATTCTGTCGCTGTGTTTTCCCAATCCATTTAGGGGAAAGTTCCTTTTAGGAATTGCCACAGATCGGTTTAATCTGTCCCCACGTCACTCCCGAGATACTGAGTTCCAGGTAGCCCAGGGCCACTTTTACATTCAGCGACCCTGGGAAAGAGGTTGGCAAGAGACAAGAAAGGGACCAAACAATGAAGAGTCTTTTATTTGTAATCCTCTTACGTCATTCAAGCAGCACCACGGAGGATGGCAACAGGAGAAAATGAGAAATAAATCTGTTTATAGTTTAAGAATAAGACAACAAAAATGAGACGGGACTGGGCATACTTCCCCCCCAATATTTTTCAGTACCCCATGCCTACATACATAGCTCAAAGTCAGGAACAGACACTCTTAGACACAGTCTAATTGCAAAGAGAAACCCCCTGTTCAGGTCACCCCAAATGTCTGCATCCACTGGGGTGGGGGATGGATTATTGCCTTTGCAAACACAGAAGGTGCAATCGTGCCCTCATTGGCTGACTTCCCATTGGCTTTAATGGATGATCATTGCACCCACAGAGTTTGACAGGAGGAAAAAGGGAGATGAAAAAGACTTGAGTCGATCATCCAAGCAATGCTAGATTACTTTTCTTTCTTTCTCTCTATTCTATACTATCCAGAGTTTTTGTCTAGCCTCGTTCTTAAAGCTCTGAGCAATGAAGTTTCTAATATTTCCCTAGGGAGATTAATGCCACAAATCTCATAGTCTGACTTTTTCAAAATTCAGCCGGTTCCTTAGTCTAATCGCTGTCATTCGAATCACTCAGCGTTCCGCTAAATCCAGGTAAAAAACCAGTTGTCTTCCCCAATGCTCTCCCAGACCCGGTCGGCTTCCACTACCCCATTCCCTCCCCCCTTCTGTGACTCTATTTATTGCAAAATGGAGACTCTCAATTAAAAAAAAAAAAAAAGATGCTTTCGAGTCATCATAACCAAGAAATCAAGCAAACTTTCCCGGCTGCCTTGCTGTGATCAAAGGCACTTCCCACAAGAGTTGCTAACACACAAGAGTGACAAGAAACAGACTGGGGGGGGACAGAAGTGGGGCACGCACCAATAAATGGTCCCATCAGCTGAGCATCGCCTGGAGGAAAGCAACAAGCTATCCCAGTTATCCCCCAGACAGAGGATGATGAGATGGAGGTAGGATCCAAAGGTTTGGATCCCATCAGCTTTAGAAAGGCTCTTTCACATCCCAAAGAAGGCTGGTCCCCATCATGCCAGCACAAACACACTCAATACGTCTTTGGAAACAAGCGACACCCCTTCCCTCTGGCACTAACCTTTCCAAAGCAGCGCACTTAGCAGCAGGCTGACAGCTGAGCAGGGATGCAGACTGGCCCTGCCTTCACTCCCCATCTTTCTTGGGATGGGGGAGGAGGGAGGGAAAGGGCTGCGGTGCTGTTCCTTCAGGGCAGGAGGCTGCCCCCTTTGCCCACCCACACGCGTTAACTCGCCTTAGGAGCCATCTGCAAGTGTCCCCCTCGTCTCCGGCCGTCCCCTGGCTTCGCTCAGAAGCTCCTCTCCATAATGCCTGGGGATGTGTCTGTAGTGTCTCCCCCTGCTTCAGCCTCTCCTGTCCTTCGGGCTCGGCTTGCACGCACTCCCTAGCTCGCCCGGGGAACTTTTCGCCCCTTCCTCTCCTAGGCTCCTAGCCAAGGCGCACGGGGATGGCAACAGCGGGGTCCATAGCTGGGTGGCCAGGGCGCCCGGGCGATGCGCGCTGCTGCGTTTTTGCGCGCCGTGGAAAACTTTATTTTCTCTTCTTTTTTTTACGCGCCGGCTCCAGTTCCAAGCGGAGAGCGCAGGAGTGGGGTGCTGGGCTCGGGGCTCCTTCTTCGCTTCACTCTGTCGCCTCTTGTTTGCTTGGCAGCCGCTGAAGTGACATGGAAAGCCCCCCTCCCTCCCGGATGCCTGGTAGCTGCCTCTCTCCAGCTGGCGTTCTCCTTTGCCTTTATCTCCCAGCCTCCAGCAAACACACACGCACACACACACAGAGACTTTTCTCTGGCAAGAAGAAGGGGGAGAAAATCCCCCCCATCACACAGCGGAGGCGGTAACCTGTGGGATGAACTGGGGCATGATCCAATCAGGAGAGCATCTCGCCTCCCTGCCCACACAGCCCTGCCTCGGAGGCTCCCAGGCAGAGAGGCGGGATTGTGCTCGGCCCATAGAGCAACCCCGCTCCTCCTAGGGAGCCCTTTCTTGGCCCCCAGGGATCAGAGAAACTGGGGGGGGGGAAGAGGAGGAGGGGACAGGAAGAAAGGATACCCCCATCCAATTACTCTCCTTGCCCTGTTTAGCATTACAACAGGAGACAAACCCCTTTGGGCAGTTTGTGACGGGGAGAGTGCCCCCAAATTTTGCAAAGCCTGCATCTTCCATCTCTACCCCCTCCTCTTTCCCTTTTAGTCCCTGCAAAAGGTCTGTAGCTGCCATGCCCCCCTCCCCCCCTTCATTCTCTCTCCTAGATTGTAAACCCTAGGGACTTGTCTATAACTAGTGAGTGTACAGTGCCAGGTACAGTGCTGGCGCTATATAAATAACCCTGGAGACATTCCAGAGGTGCACCCCCACGTCTGCCCGCTCGCAGCTGTGCCCGACCCCCTGGGCAAGAGCAGGGCTGTAGAACAGACAATGGCAGCCCTGCCTACAGCTGTTGCCCTGGGGTTGAGCTCTGGGATGTTCCAGATCACCACCAGCAGGCCAACCCTGCCGGACCACGGACAACTGCCTGCCTCACCCCTGTTCCACCAGCACAGCGGGTGGACCACCTTTAAATGGACGGCCCACCCAAGGGTGAGGTGGGTCAGTCAGAGGCAGGGCAGCTGTCCATGTGAAGACACCCATTGAAGTGGAGCCCAAATTGGGGTGAGGGGCTGAAGAATGAAGAACTACTGGGTAGGACTGGGAGATAGGGATGGGACTATCGGTATCGGATGAATCCGATAATGCCGATAATTGGCGATATAGGATTAATCCGATAATATTGGTATATCATTTTTTTTTTTTTTTTAACATTGCCAGTTTTTCGGATCATTAACGTTGCAGCCATTTTAACAATGTCCACAATGTTAAAGATCCTAAAAATCGGCAATCTTAAAAAAACCAATATGTTGATACCGATAAATCCGATATTGGATACCAATAAAACCAGTAACCAATAATTTGCCGATAGTCCCATCCCTAGAAGATCAGCAAAGAAGGAAGAACAGAGGAGGAAACCAGGTGCCCCAGCAGCAGAGGTGGTGGTGGGAATTTATCTGGGGAGTTTGGGTGGTGGGTTGGAGACAGCAGCAGTCTCCTAGAAGCGGGTAATAAAAGGTTGACTCTTACCCATCAAGAAAGCATCAGACAGAGAATGGGGTAAAGGTGGAGTGAAACTACTACAGCCAGAGCTCACTGCGGAGGCTGACAGAAGCATGGGAGGGAAGAGAAGTGTCCTGGCCTAGGAGCCAAACAGGGAAAGGGAAGACTGAGGGAAGGTCACTGGATGAGGTTGGCTTCGGTGTGTGGGAAGAAAAAGCCCAGGGGGGCTCCCATAACGCTAGACTAGATATGGAACAGAGAGCCCATCCATCTTGCTTTCTCTGGGCGCTTCCTTCCCCCTCAGTGCGACTGCTTCCACACTGCCTCTCAGCCTGGCCTGATACCTATAGCTTCATGCAGGGCTGGCGGTAGGAATTTGTGGGGCCTAGACTGAAGAGAACACTCAGGGCCCCTAGTGACCTCTCCCCTACGGACCAAACCCTTCTGGGGCCCCTAGCAGTGATCATGATTGAGGTTCTGCTGGGAGGGAGTGGGAGCCCTGCACCCCACTGAAAACAGGAGCCACTGTGGGGCCCCCAGAAATAGAGGACATAGCAAGCCATGAGGCAGTCGCCATGGGTCACCCTGTAATAAGGCCATCTCTGGCTTCGGCCTCCTCTCATTCAGCCACTTGTAAACATTTCACCTGGGAGGCCCAAGTCCTTAGTTCTTTCACAGCACACAGAGGGAGGGAGGGGAAGGCTAATTAGGCCACCTAGCCCAGGCCATCTTTAGACAACCAACAGTTACTAAACAGAGGTCATAACCTCCCTGGACCCTGATTTCTGAGTGGGTTGGAGTGAGTAGCAACCAGTGGCCTAACAAGGCTGTGGGAGGCCCCGGTTCACGTCCCACATATGGGCCACC
>QEPC01002388.1:14735051-14786906 GCA_003113815.1 Sphenodon punctatus | reverse complement strand
GGAGGTGATGTTGATGGGCGAGGGCTTGGGGGACCTCGGGGTGGTTAAATCTCCTCTTGTTGGGGGGTTTGCCCTCCCATAGTCTCTCAAGTGAGGAGTCTGGGTGTGTGCCTCGATTCGTGGCTCAGCCTGGAATCTCAGGTTGTGGCCGTGGTGGGGAGTGCGTTTCAGCAGTTACATCTTGCCCGACGGCTTTGGCCATATCTCTCAGACTCTGACCTCGCCACTGTCATCCATGCCTTCATCATCTCGAGGCTGGATTACTGCAATGCGCTCTATGGGGGCTGCCTGAGAAGCTGGTCCGGAGGCTGCAGCTGGTGAAGAATGCCGTGGCCTATCTGCTGACGGGGGCGGGCCGCAGGGAGCACATGACACCAGTGCTCCAGGCTCTGCACTGGCTGCCTATAAAGCACCAGGCCAGGTTCAAGGTGCTGGTTTTAACCTTTAAAGCCCTTCACGGCCTGGGTCCTGCTTATCTGTGGGATCGCCTCACTCTCCATGTGCCCGTGCGACCCCTGCAATCCTCCGTGGGAGCCTTTTTGATAGATCTTTTTTGGTGGCTTCCCCTGTGCTGTGGAATTCACTCCTGGAGGAGGCTTGGTTGGCCCCCACTCTCCTGTAATTTTGACGATCACATAAGACCTGGCTGTTTCGACAGGCCTTTGGCGAGCTGTAGGGGTTTGGTCGGGGGGGTTGAGGGGGCGGAGAGGGAGTGTTTTGTTTTTCCCTGCATAATATGGATTTTTAAATTGTTTTAAATGTTTTCTTGTTTTTATATTTGTTGTTTGCCGCCCCGGACTGCCCTGTGGGCAGGAGGGGCAGGATACAAAGTTTATATAAATGAATAAAATAAAAAAATAAATACATTCAGAGGTTGGCAAACCACATGGTCTCCTCACAGCTTCCACATCTCATCATCTCCTGGGATCAGTACTCTGGCCACCTCCCAGCCTGTTGAAGGAAAGCTCCTTCTCTACCCCTGGTTCACTGCAAACTGACTTGAAGTCAGAGCTGGCTGTTCTTATAGCCCCTGAAGTAGGTGTGGCCAAGGAAATAAGTAGGCTCTCTTAAAGGGGCCATCTCCTTCTCTGTCTCCATAACGTTCCCCCTTTTTGCTATAGCACGTCTTTTAATGAGGAGACTCGTGGGATGTCAAACTAATTTAATTAAAGCATTGAGTTGAAAAAGCCAAGACAGAGAATGTGGTTGCTTTCTTGGTCCCAAACAGCCGAGGAGCAGCAGACAAAGTAGATAAGATGATATCTTTTATTGGCCCAGCTTTTGTTGGCTAGTCTATGCAAGCTGTTGAGCTTCACAGAAGGCAAGATTAGAGAAGGTCATAAAGGAAATTGAGCTAAATGCAGGCTAACTTTGATTAGCAAAAGATAGTGGCCGCTTAAAAGGCTATTAGCAGCGGATCTACTTGAATATGCCCTTTTACAGCAACTTTCCCTTTTGTTGTATTTAAACTGTTCAAATTGCTAATTACCATTATTTATTTATTTCTAGTTCAAAGGATGGTTGTGCAAGAATGATTTCATGGAATCACAGGGTTGGAAGTAGGGCTGAAAATAATATCTGCAGTGAATATCGTAAGCAACAATTTTGCAACAATTTTGCAATTTCTGAATCGGTTCCGACAAAGTGGATCTGAAGACCTGGCCATTTTAGCTGTGTTCAAGTGTCCTTTAGGCCTCTTCTGTATTTCAGTACGAATAGTACTGAAAAATTCCCTGAAAAAAGATCGTCCAGAAATAGTGCCAAACAATCCCCAAATGACATGGCAAATAACCAAATACCCTAAAGGAAATGAACAAATACACAGAGGCCAATTCAAGGTACGCATACACCCAGGGCATGCACACCAAGTGCAAACATTAGGGATGGAACATGGGGACAAATTTTGGATTCATATTTTTTTTTTAGATTTTGTTCTCTGAGAATTTTGGATCTCGATTTGGTTTTGGGTTTGGGGTTTTTTGCATTTAATTTTTTTCTGGTTTTTTTTTGCATTGAAAGAAAAACAAACAAACAAAAAAATAAACGCAAAAAAATGGAATTGTCCAAAACTGAATCAAGGACCGAGACTTTGGGAGAACAGAATCAGTCATTTTCAGGTCAATTTGGTTCTAACTGAATCCAAAATACCCATCTCTACAAAATATGCACGCACCATGTACATGGTATTGTAAGTGTTGTGGGGGTGAGGGGCATATGGGGTGTGGAAGGACATAGGGTTTGGGTTGACAGGCATGAGGATCAGGGTTGGGAGACAAGACAGGAGGCAAAGCAGAAGGCAAGGACTTGGGAGCAAGACTGGAAACAGGTGATGAGCACAACATATGGAGAAATTTGCTCCGTCCGGCTTCCTGCTGCCACCAGCCAAACTTCCTACTGCCACCAGCCAAGCCAAGACTGGCAGCCAATCAAGAAACCTGAAGGCGTGGCAGGGGCTGGAGACAGACAGAAGAGGGGTGTGGTCAGGGCAGCAGAGAGGCCCCTTGGGGGACTGTCAAGGCCTGCAACAGACCAAGGAAGTGGTACAAGTAGGCTGGCTACCATTCCAAAAACCCTCAAGACAGGAGTTCAAGACTGAAGCCCAACAGGTCTGCACGTCCTGTGTTTGGTGTGTGGGCCCAAAGTATTCAGACTGAACTACTGGAAATAACAAATGTATGAATATCACTTCAAGTGTGGGCTGTTATTCGTATACTTGGTATATACTATTCAAAAATGCAACTAGTATCCATGAATATAAAATCAGCTACTTGTATCAGCTCTGCTTGCAAGGCATTTCCAGAATTTACCAACTGAAGAATATTATAATTAATTACTTGTAGTATAACAATGTGCCTGTCATCAACCAGTTGTAATTAGAGACAGGCCCCTTCTCTGAGGAGCTACAATCTAGGACGGACGTACCTTGGGAGACAGGAGGAAGGGGAACATAAGACGAGACAGAGGGTGTTATCAGACTTCACAATGATGTTTGTCCCACCCAGGGGAGGACTTCCCCCGTCTGGGGAGCTCCAGCTGCAGGAACAAACCTCCCCGTGGCCTAACCCAGTTGGAGGAAAGAGACGGGGAGTGACATGCGGCTGCTCGGCCATGCCCCTGCACTTCTGGCATCACCCTGCCCCCTCGCATGATGGGCAGCCATGACTGCCTCTAATAGGTAACCATGGCTGGGAGTCAGAGCAACTCCTATGCAGGAGAGACATGGGACTAGGAACAAACATTCCCTCTCGGTTCCACCTGCTCTGGCCCAGCTGGGCATCCTGCTCTGGCCCACCATGCATCCGGTGGGCCCAGAACAAACGTTCATGCATTACACTGGCCCAGTCAGGCCAAACTGGATCAGCGGGATGTCTTAACACCCAGAGACACATATATTCCCATTCTACAGTTTGAGAACGGAGACTGAGGGTGCAGCCCCACCAGCTGCAGAGGCCCGAGCAATGCGCATCCCTATGGTGGACAATCACGGCCACTACACTGCGGGGCAAGTGCGGGGAGCCGGCCACACAGTAGCAGGGAAGCCGGGCCGGCCAGCCCCTGTCAGAGCTGCTGCTACAGCTGAGGGCTGGAGGCTCTGATGCCTGCTGAGGTGCAGAATCTGGCCTGCTGCTGATAGGCAGCTGTTGGGGGGGGGGGGGACAGAGGAAGGTGCATGCTCCTCGCAACCCATGACAGCTGATGGGGAAGGGGAGTCTGGGAAGAGCACACACCCTCTTCCCACACCCCTCTCCCTCAGAATCAGCAGTCAGTCGGGTGGATTGGGGTCCCCCTTGCATGGTGGGGCAAGCATGCCCTGTCACAAAATTTCCCCTGCCCCGCACAGTCTTAGCCCAGTTGGGGGAAGGCTGCTCCGTGACACGTCCTTGGAATTTTTTCCGAGGACATGTCATAGTGCAGCCAGTTGCTCACCCTGTCTCGGGGTGGGGGAACATCTGGAGTGCACTGGCCACACGAGCCACAGCATGGCATAGCTCGATTGCCTAAGGAGGGATAAGGCTACCTATATTTTAAAGGGTGGTAGCCTCCCCAGTGCATCTCATTTGGCTGCAGTTTGATAGACAGTGACTTGGCCAAGGCAATCCACTGAGTTTATGGCTAAGTTGAGATTTGAACCTTGGTCTCCTGGGTCAAAGTTAGAGCTGAAATGAGTAGCCACAAAAAATAGGTATACCTGTCCAAATTGTGGTAATGCGAGCTGAGCCAGTAACATCGGGTACTAATTGGCAGGGATGGGACTTTGGACCAAAATCTCAGTTCTGGATTTATCAGTTCTCCCTTTATCGGTTTTATCGTATCATTAATATTGCAGTTTTCGCTATTGACTTAAATGGGAAAAACTTCAATGTTAAAAATCCAAGAAAAAAGCGATGCAAAAGAACTGATATTGCCATATCCGAGAATTATTGGTATTATTGAATTAGAATCGAGAGCACCATTATCAGCCGTTCTTGGCAATACCGAGAGTCCCATCCCTACTAATTGGCACTCAGTTAGTGCTTGATGGGCACAATGGACCAATTTACTGTTTTCTAACCTGATTTTATGACTTCCAGTGAAAAATATTTTAATTACTATCCTGATTTCTTTTTCATTTTACCAATTGGTAACATGGTAAATCGGTAACTTGGTAATCACAATACCTGGGTTTTTTTTGGTAATCCGATGCCCACTTGGGTAGCACGTCAGGTACCCTGCACAGTACTCAGAATTGCGAGTATTCCCCATGGGTAGCAAATGATCTACCCATTTCAGCACTCTCTAGTCCAAGTTTAACACTTTAACTGCTAGAAGAGTCAATAGAAGAATCTGCCACAAATGGAAAGGAGGAGTGAGCCCGGAACTCCAGTACCTGAAATGATAGGGAGTGATGTTTGGTCAATTCAACAGCCCTAGTGTTAACTGATTCATTTCACAAATTTCAAATGGACACTCCATGAAGATTCATCCCTAGTTGTGTTTAAAACTAGAAGTTTGCAACCTTGGGGTAAGCATGATTAACTTCAACTCCAGCATACAATAAACAGCATGGGATATCCTGAAAAGTTGGGAAGAGGGATCCATCATAGGAAATGGTTGTGTGAGCCCCCCGCTTAACATGGGAATATTTGATGGACACACGTTGGGTGTTTTCAGATGGATGGATTGTCCTGGTGATGGCCGTGCCAGCATGCTTCACCCCCAGGTGGCTCAACTGTCTAAAGGTGGCTGCCAGATGTTGAAGTGGAGCAGTCAAGTCCCGCCAGCGGCACTTGAGAACATCCTGGAGTGCTGCCAGTGGAGTGGGCAGGCCTGGGGCACCAGCCCAAAGTGGAGCAGTCATGGATCAAGCGGTAGAGCACATGCTGTGAAGGACCATCTTTCCTAAATAGGGATGACAAGGAGGTATGATTCAGAGTTTGGTGCTGTTACTGCAGGAAGTCATTCTGTAAATGTATATCTTATTTAGAAAAGAGTGGAATTTAATAAAATCCAATTTTAAATTCATCGGGTGGATGGAACTCTAGCGCAAGCCAGATTTGGCCCATAGTCTGCCAGCCGGACGGCCCCTTCTCTAACACCTGGGGTCCTGTGCAGTTTCACAGTCTGCACCTCTCTGGATCCAACCCTGATGCTAAACTTGATTTGCAGACCAATGCCACTGCTTTCCAATGCAGCCAAGAGATCAAGCACGCTCTCTCTGCTATACCTTAGCCAGGAATATATATTAACTTTTAAAAAAATTAGATAGATATAATATATATATATTTGGTATGCTAATTGCGGGCACCGTGCTGCAGCCAGAACACGGGCACTCAGGTGAGCTAGCATGCCACGACTGCAGCACAGTTGCCCAGGACTGTGCTGCATGCACGGCACGCATGTGCACGTGAGCTTGTCCATCCCGGCCGTGCATTGTGCGTGGGGGTCGGCGTTTGTCCACCGTTGGGTTGCTCTCACGGTGGAGAAAAGCTTAAATTTAATACAAAGCTGAGACACAGATGGTAGCCAATATGATTCGGAAGTGCTGACAAGAGGATGCATTCTGTTTGATAGAGCCAAATGGCTGTGTTTATGGCAGAATTCACAGAGCACACGCATAATCAAAAGAGCGGTTTGGATGTTTGATAGAGAAGCCGCATTAGGAGAGGCCATCATGGCTAAGAACCGGATGCCAACTAAGAGAGCAAAGGAGTATGGTAGAAGGACCCAAATGGAAGATGCTGGATCCTGCTGTTGACTCATTGGGATCTCATTGTGGTGGTGGTTCTTCTTCTTTTATACAAGTGGCTGGATGCAGTGCGTTTTGCAACGCACTTCCTGAAGAGCCCAGTAGGGTGCGTTTAGATGCACCGGAAGTAGCCGGCCACCATAGGAATTGCCACTCATGCAGTCTTATTGAAGATGCATTTTGGAAGCCTCGATATTGGGGTTTCCAAAATGCACCTTCAAAAAAGACCTCATGAGCAGCAATTCCTATGTCAGCCAGCTGCTTCTGGTGTGTCTAAATGCACCTCACGGGCCTTTTCAGGAAGCGCATTGAAGAACGTGTTGCATCCGGTCGCTCGTATCAAAGCAGCCTTATTCTTATTCTATAGCACCAGCAGTGTACCTGGCACTGTAAAATCAATTGTTATAGATACTAGGTCCCTACCTCAAGAGGCTTACAATCTAAGAGAGACCAGGGAGGGCGAGATGAAGGAGAGGTGAACATCGGGAGTGACAAGGATACATTCATGAAGTTGAGAAGTTGCAGGTGCATGTGCTTAGCTAAGTTAAAAGGGAGAGATTCTGGGTGAGGGGGGAAGAGGATGCAATTTTACTCAGGATGAACTAGGGAAAGTCTGATGGAAGAGCTAAATTTTCAGGAGGGATTTGAAAGTTGGGAGGGATGAACTGCTTTAAATTACCAGGTGAAAATATTTGTTCAACCAAAACCCTAAGGGGACCATCCTGGCTCTGCTGTAGTCAGCAACAAAGATCCCGTTGATTTTAATGGAGGCCAGCTTCCCCATCCAAGGTTTTGCATATAGACTGATTTATATATATTTTTAAAGGCAACTATGAGAATTAGGGACTTAGTGGGGTGCATCTTGACTGGAGCTGAAACAAGCACCTGCCAAAATGGTTATACCCATCAATATTTCAGTACCTGAATCAATTTGACAATTTTGGGTACAAATCGGAAGCTGATTCAGGTACCTGATGTCCACTCCCTCTTTACTGCTGTTGGCTTGATAAATGTGCAAATCAGGGAAGATTCTATTGCATATTCCCCCACCAAGCAACAAAAAGGAGGGGATAAGGATACAATGTTTAATAATACAATGTATAAGAACCAATCTTATAATTAATACAAATATAGTCACAAAACACTAATAAAAATGCAAGCGGCATAAATAGAATAATATGTAAAACAGTGAAAATGGCAGTGTGCCAATAGCCCATATAATATATCTCAATGCATGCGTCCATGATGTATAAAAATACAATGAATTGCCTCAGAAAGAAGCAAACACATTTTGGGGACACAGGCCCCCTTCTTCAGTGGAAATTATTTGCTGTTATAAGCATATGTATGCAGGCTATCATGGAGAAAAGCAGAACAAGAATTTTTTTTTAATAATCATTGCAGTTTATGAACACGCTGAAGATCTCGCTCTCTCTCTCAAAGAAGGGAAGAGGTAGTGAATTAAAACCCAGATCCAAATGATCTATTGACTTCAATCTTACCAAAACTTAGAAGTGAATATACTCAGAAAAGGAAGGGTACCATTAGGTCCTCCCACACTGAAATAAAGAATACAAAATAAAAATATAAAAAGCCAGTTGCTAATACATATGTAAAAATACTAAAGCTAAAAAATAGCTTAGGAAGAAAATCTTACCGCCAAAGAGCAATACAATCATATGCTCTTATACAACATTTCAAGGGGTTCTAATAATTCCCCACATGGCTTCTCACTGCAATAATAAAATAATAAAAATAGTTTTTTTATTTATTGTAACAGGGAACCTGCATGCCAGCACAGGTAACCCAATCCTCCCCTCTCCCTAAAAATCTCTCTCTGATTATCCACCATACATACCAACAGCTCAATAGCATATCCTCGGGATGAATCCTGTGTGGCTAACCTGCGCCATGGTTAAAGTCTCTTGAATATAGTCTGAAGTCCTGATTAACATCGTCACCTGATGAAGAATGATCTGGGCCTAATTTGTGGCATGTCATGATTGAGTTACACTGTGATAATCACCGGAGTTGCCGTCAATCATGATGAATAACCTCCATCTGGGAAATCCTCCACAGGCAAAAATACACCATACTTGTTGGTGAGAAATGCCTAAGCTTGTTCAGTCATATTGCAGTCAATCATGATGAGATGCCTCCAGCAGAAGGATCTTCCACGGGCGAAGAACAGGATACCAAACGTTTTGTATAAAATACCTAAACGTAGGCAATCCATACATTCACCAAATCAAGTAAATTAAGCACAGAGGCTTGATATAAGCTTTTATAATAACAATACGGCTCTTTAAAAATGTCTACTCAAAACCCATACTGATCTCTCAAGGGATATAGCGAAACTATTTAACTAACCAAATACAAATACCACTGTGAAGGGAGATATAAAAGACATGAAGCATATATATGAGAAAATTCAGTCTTAGCTTATATACACAGTCCATTTATTATCCTCATTTAGACCATTTGGTGTTATTGTATTCAAACAACGGATCCAGAAAACCTCCCTTTTATATAGCTGTTTTCCATTTCTCAGGTTGGGTGATAAAACCTCAATGCAAAGAAATCTCAGATCTTCACTCCTACGGCTCTCTTTTACAAAATGACCAACTAGAGGTTCTTTAACTGCACTTGTACTAATGTTGCTACGATGTTAGCTGATTCTTGTTTTAACTGGCCTAGATGTGCAACCAACATAGATCAGATTGCAGGGGCAAACAATTATATAAACTACATGCAAAGTTTAGCATGTGGAAAAATGCTGTGATCGGAGACTTTTCTTTTTTTGTATTCCCCCACCCCTATCCCAGGAATAACCAAGCCAATCTAAGGGTGTAAATCGGTATTTCCCTGGAGTCTATATTATTGTTTCTCAAGGTAAACTTATAAATACAAGAAATCACACCTTCAGCTTAGCACTCAGTCCAGATTGAACCCTTGACATAGCAGTCTCCTGTGCCCTAGGGTTAGGGATAGGCAAATGTTGTTCAGAAGTTCAGAGTTCGGACCGAACTCGACCAGTTCGGTCGACTGAACTGAACTTCTGAACCGAACCGAATTTTTGAACCGAACCGAATTTCCAAACTCGTCTCTGTTCGCCCATCCCTAAAAGATAATATTCCATTTAGTTCAATGGGGTTTGAATTTCCAAACTTTGTTCAGAAGTTTGGAGTTCGGACTGAGCTCGAATAGCTCGGTTGACCGAACCGAACTTCTGAACCGAACCGAATTTCTGAACTGAGCCTAACCGAATTTCCAAACTCGGCTCTGTTCGCCCATCCCTACCTAGGGTGTCTTCAGACATAACATCAATGGGTGTCTGAATGTGTGTTTTGACCTTGATATGAACACCGGTTTGGCCCCATGTTCCCCATGTGGCGCTGCTTAGACCCACAGCCCACGTTGGGGCAAATCAGTGTTTTGCTCACCACCTGCTCTCAGCACGCAAGCACTGTGGCTTCATTCCCCATGTTTCAAGGGTCCTTCTGATGTGGCTCAGCTGATCTGCTTTGCAATAGCTGGATGAAGGAACATAGGTTCTGTGCTGCCCTCTGCTTGCCCAAGCTCTTTCCTAACAGCTGGCTTATAAAATGAGTGGAAACACACAAAATTTTAAACCCAAAACAGGTAGGTGAGTTTGCTTGTTTCCCATCGTGGGTACAGGGTCAGGTACTCAAAGGACTATGCAAAAATTTGACTATTCCTTACACGGAGGTCTGAAATGAGAAATCTCAGTGAGTACCATTTCCATCAGGAGCAGGACATTCGCCAAGATTCGCGCGACGTGGAAACTTACTGACGTTCCTGCTGTTTTTGCCATTTTCCGTTATTTTTTGCAAATTCAACCAGGCTGCTATGGACTTGCTCCAAAGCCATGTGTGTGCCTCATGTGCACCCCCGGGGGATGAGGAGGTAAAACATTGGCAGCTAAACACCAGGTAAGTGCTGGAAATTGCCATAAAAGTGCTGTAAAACTGCCATAAATTTCCCTGAACGTTCCAAGAAGTGACGAAAAAATCCAGGAAAGTGATAAAATTGATGAAAAAAATGGCAGAAACACAGAATGATCTGAAACTGATGAAGTATTGACAGACACACAAGCACTCCCAAAAGGTTGACATTTCCCTTTGGAACGGGAACACTTGCTCTCGTCTCAGACCTTCTTGCAGGTAATAAAGTCATCACTTATTTCAGTTCTAGGAGTGTCTCGGGCACACCAATGTCTGAAATAACAGAGAACAGATGTCTCAGATACTGATGGGAAACAGAACCATGTTCGGAAATATGGTTCGGTTCGGTTCAAAAATTGAGTTCGGTTCGGCCGACTGAGCTATTTGAGTTCGGTCTGAACTCCAAACTTTCAAACAGAGTTAGGAAATTCAAACCCCATTGAACTAAATGGAATATTATCTTATAGGGATGGGCAAACAGAACTAAGTTTGGAAATTCGGTTTGGTTTGGTTCAAAAATCGAGTTCAGTTCGGTTGACTGAACTGGTCGAGTTCGGTCCGAACTTCGAACTTCTGAACTGCGTTCTCCAATCCCTAGTCTCAGACAACTGAGCCACACCCACACTGCAGAAGAGCACCAAACAACAACAACAACCCCCCTCCCCCTCATGGTCAACTGCCTATCAGCTCTGGGGGGAAATTTCTTCCTCATCCGAATTATGTCATTCAGTTAGACTTGATCATATGTGCAGGACCCATGAGTCAGACATTCAGCATCTATTATAGCACCCGGACACAAAAGAGCTTTGTGGGGCCATCATCAAACCTTTCAGGATTAGAACCTGTAACTTTGGGGTCTTGGAGAATATGCCCAGTGCTGCAGCACCACCATCAGGCTTAGGTTTAGAGCTTTGTTCCAGCCCCTTAGGTTCTGCTTTACCACCCTGTCAGCCTATTGGGGCTGCCCACCCACCAGACCCTGATTGGCTCCTGACTTGCCTGGTTCTGATAAAAGGCACATGACAGGAAGAAGAATTCAGACTGAGTAATTCTTAGATCTGTGTGCATGTGCGGCTTCAGCCTTGTTGTCTATTTGCGTCCTGTTGAGTTCCCTCTGCCTGAACCCTGTCAGTCTGTCTTGAACCGCCCTTCTTGCTTAACCGTTGGCTTATCCTATCCCTGACTTTGATTCTGGATTATTCCCATTGTGTTTGAAAATTTGGTTGGCCCTGATCCTCCTGAGACTCACACCTACTCCTCATCCTGTTGCCACTCTGCTTGGTGCCTGGCAGAGTCTGAGGACTGGGAGAACAGGTTAGGAACTGGAGAGGTGCAGCTTCCTTGCCTCCAAGGGGAGCTGCTACTGGTGCTCCCAGTAGGGAACCGACATGAGAGTGGAGGGAGGCAGCAGTTGTGCTGATAGGAAGGAGCTGGCTTGGAGACTGGATGTGTATGTGCTGGATGGGATGGGGGGGATAGATTTCAATCCTTTGCACCATAGCCCATTCTGACTTAACTACTCACACATCTGGCTAAAGCAAATTAAATTTGCAAATCGTAAGTTTTTCTAAATTTTAAAACTTGAGCAGCTTCAGAGGAAAGCCACAAAGATGATAAAAGGTCTGGAAGGTAAATCCTATGAAGAAAAATTGAAGGAACTGGGTATGTTTAGCCTAACAAAGTGAAGACTAAGCGGAGACATGAAAGCAGGCTTTTTCTTAAGAACATAAGAACATCTTAAGAACATATGAAATGCCATGTTCTATCAGACCAGTGACCCATTGAGCCTAGCATCCAGTCTCTGAAAGCGGCCACTCTTGGTCACTTCAGGGAAGTGTCCAATAATTCATGATGGACTGATCTATTGATTCCCTGCTGTTCAGTGTCACTCCCAGCTTCAGAGAGTCAGAGGTTGAGTCCCCTGACCTACTTGACGAATAGCCATTTATGGACCTATCCTCCAAGAACTTATCCAGCCCTACTGGCCTTCACAACATCTTCCGGCAACAAATTTGACAAGTTAACTCTACATTGAGTAGAAAAAACGTCTTCATTTTGTTTGTTTTAAATCCACTGCCAGTTAGTTTCATGGAGTATCTTTTAGTTCTAGTGCTATTTGAGAGGATAAACAATAGTTCCTTAGTTACTTGTTCCACGTCACTCATGATTTTGTTCACTTCTATTGTATCCCCTTCCAGTCATTTCTTCTCCAAGCTGAAGGACCCTAACCTGTTGAACCTCTCCTCGTATGGAAGCCTTTCCATTCCCTTGATCATTTTTGTGCCCATATCTGCACCTTTTTTAGTTCTACTATATCTTTTTTGAGATGGGGGTGGTGACCAGAACTACACACAATATTTCAGGTCAGGTCGCACCATAGATTTATACAGTAGCATTACTGATATTTTCTGTTTTATTCTCTGTCCGTTTCTGAATAATTCCTAACACTCTGTTTGCCTTTTTTGTCCGCTGCTGCACACTGAATGGAGGTTTTATTTTTTAAAATTTATTTATAAAAGTGATTAGTATCCCGTCCCTCCTGCCGCAGGCAGCTCGGAGTGGCTCACAACAATATAAATTCACAATTAAAATAATAAAACTATAAAACATATTATTACACCCTCATCCCTCTCCTCCCCACCCCACCCCCTACCCATCTCCCCCACCAAACGCCTGGTGGAACAGCCAGGTCTTACAACTTTTACAAACGGAGGGAAGGTCTGGGGTCAGATGCACCCCCCACTGGAAGGGAGTCCAGTGGCACAGCCACCAAGAACGCCCTCCCCTGTGTGGTCCCCTGGAAGACTTGGGGGACTACAAGGAGGGCATCCCCTGATGACTGCAGGGGCCAGTCCAGTACCTGGGAGGTGAGGCGGTCTCGCAGGTAGGCAGGGCCCAGACTGTTTAGGGCTTTAAAGGTTAAAACCAACACCTTGAATAGGGCTTGAAAGACTATTGGCAGCCAGTGCAGAGAATGGAGCACTGGTGTGATGTGCTCCTGACGGCCCAATTCCACCAAGAGCAGGCCGCTGCATTCTACACCAGCTGCAGCCTCCGGGACGTCACCATGGGTAGCCCCACGTAGAGTGCATTACCATAGTCTAGTCTAGAGGTGATGAAAGCGTGGATGATGGTGGCTAGGTTGGAGTCTGAAATGTATGACGTAAGCCGACGTACCAGATGTAATTGGCGAGAGGCACCCCTTGCCACAGCCTCCACCTGGGCATCCAGGTGGAGCTGCGCATCGAGGAGTACCCCCCAGACTCCGTACCTGGGGAACCAATGGAGGACAGACCCCATCAATGATGGGGGCCGTTAACTCCATTGCCTTCCCCACCAGCATCACCTCTGTCTTGTCGGGATTCAGCTTCAGTTTATTAGCCCTCATCCAATCCCCCACAGCCATCAGACATCGAGTAAGCACGGAGACTGCGGGGTCTGGGTCGGTTGAAAAGGAGAGGTATAGCTGAGTATCATCAGCATATTGGTGACACCGTACGCCAAACCTCCTGATCACCTCGCCGAGAGGCTGCATAAATACATTTTCAATGAATTGTCCACAATGACTCCATAATCATTTTCACAAGCGGTAGCCCCTAATTTGGAACTCAGCATTGTGTATGTATAGTTTGGATTGTTTCCCCCCATGTGCATTATTTATTTATTTTATTTATTTCTAACTTTTAGTCCATCCTTCCCAATTAGGCTCAGGGCAGTTTACAAAATATAAAAACATATACAACAGCTAAAAACGCAAACAAACCCTAGCCCACCCCCCAATCTTTTCCCTAACCTCTCCACCCAACCCTACCCCAGCCTGCCAAATGCCTTGCCAAACAAGCACTTGTCGACATTAAATTTCATCTGTCATTTAGTTGCCCAGTGTTGCAAGGTCCTTCTGTAATTCCTCGCAGTCCACCCTGGTGGACTACCTTCAATAATTTTGTGTCGTGTACATATTTAATCACCTCACTCTTAACTCCCTTTTTCAGATCACTGATGAATATATTAAACAACACCAGACTCTGGACAGACCCCTGGGACACCCTTACTTCTCTCCACTGTGAAAACTGATCATTTAGTCCTACCCTTTGTTTTCTACCCTTTAACCAATTACTGATCCATGACAGAACACTCCCTATTATCCCTTAATTACTTGGTTTTCTCAAGAGTCTCTTGTGAAGGACCTCTTGTGAGGGACTTGGAGTTCTGAAAATCCAAGTACACTATGGGTATTTTCAGACGTTACGAGATCACGCTCAACCACAGTCAATTCCCTGTGGTGGGGAATGGTCCCGTAACATCTGTTGGGGAACCGGAAGTTCCCCCCCAGATGTTTACCACACTCAATCCCCGCCGGGAATCACATTCACCACGCGATCGGCTGAATCTGTGGGGCCGGCGCTGATCGCGTGATGAAGGTGATTCCCGGCGGGGATGAAGGGACCCGTCACGTCTGGACGGGGATCCCAGCCCAGAATCCCTGCCTGGATTCCGGCCTGTGGTCATTTCGGGCGGGCGCTGCGGCTGCATTGGCCGCGGCGCCCACCCGTCTCCCCAGATGGTGGGCAGTGAGGGAGCATGGAGGGGGCGGGGCCGTGCGGCCACATGTTGCGCTGCGTGGCCCCTCCCCCTCCCCGATTCCCTGCCAGGATCCCCCAACACGTCTGTTGGACGTGCTGGAGTGATCCCGGCAGGGAATCTCAGGGTTGTTTCCGTGACGGGGCGAAGCTGCCCTGTCACATCTGAAAGCACCCTATATCAGCCAGATCACCCTTATTCAGATGTTTCTTGACATCTTGAAAGCATTCCAGTAAATGGCATAGCTCAAGTGGTAAGAGTGTGTGCTTTGCATGTTTAAGGTCCTGCGTTCAATTCTCAGCATTTCCACTTCAGGATCCCTGGTAGCACGCCCAGGGGAGGTCTCCTCTGGGGGCTTGGAGGGGTCTCAGGTAGCACACTGGGATGGCCTTTGCCAGAGACCCTGGAAGAGCTGGATTTGGACCCAAATTTGAAACCCCTGCTGGTGTATCAGGTTGTGACAATACCAGGGTAAGATGGACCATTGGTCTGACTCAGTTAGGCAGTTTAGTTTAGTGAGGCATGACTTCCCTTTACTAAAACCATGTTGACTCTTCCCCATTATGTCATGGTTGTCAGTATGACCAATAATTCTGTTCTTTTACAAATGTTTCCGCCAATGTGTCTGGAACTGATGTCAGGCTCACTGGTCTGTAATTTCCAGGGTCGCCTCTGGAACCCTTTTTAAAAATTGGCATTACATTCGCTACCATCATCCATTCCTAACACAGAAGCAGATTTTAGAAACAGTTTATATATTATTAATTGTAGTTCAACTATTTCATATTTGAATTTCTTCAGAACTCTTGGCTGAATACCATTGGTCCTGGCAACTTGTTACTGTTTAATTTGTCAATCAGTTCCAAAACCTTCTCTAAAGTCACGTTAATTTATGACAGTTCTTGACAGTTCTTCAGATTCATTACCCACAAAGAATAGTTCTGGTGGGGATATCTCCCCCAAATCCTCTGCAGTGAAAACTAATGCAAATAATTCATTTAGCTTCTCTGCAATGGTCTTATCTTCTCTGACCACCCCATTACCCCCTGGTCAACTAATGACCAAACTGACTCTCTAGGAGGCTTTTTCCTGCTTCTGATGATTGTTTTTATAAAACTGTAGTATTAGTTTTCACATGTTTAGCAAATCACTCTTCAAATTCCTTCTTGACCTGCCTTATTAAGGTTTTACTTCTCTCTTGCCAGTGCTCATGTTCTTTCCTGTTTTCCTTATTCAGTAGGGATGTGCGAACACGGTTCGGAAGTTTGGAGTTCGGACCAAACTCGAATAGTTCAGTTGACCCAACCGAACTTTCAAACCAAACTCGATTTCGACCAAATTGTTCGGTCGAATCTGAACCAGTTCGGAAGGCCCAAAACCCCGGTTTTGAATGTACGAGCTCGGTTCAGAAGTTCGGAATTCAACTGAACTCAAATAGTTCGGTCGATCAAACCAAACTTTCAAACCAAACTCGATTTTCGAACTGAACCGATTTTCTGAACTCCGATCTGTTCGCACATCCCTATTATTCAAACTAGTTTTCCATTTTAAAAGGACATCTTTTTGGCTCTAATGGGCTCCTTCCCCTCTCCATTTAGTCACGTTGGCACACATTTGGTCCTCTCTTGCTACCTTGGCTGTCACCAAGAAGATGGCAAGAAACTGTTCTTCATTGCTAGAGAAGACTAGAAATAATGACCTCACATTTCAGGACGGTAAAGTTTAGTTAGGTATCTGAAAAAAATTCCTAACAGCCAGAGCTGCTCTTGGCAATTGTACAAGTTGACTATGGAGTTCGTAGACTCTCCATCGCTGTTTTGTTTTTTTCAAAAACAGGCTTGACAGTCATCTGTTGGGGATGTCATAGCTGTCGTCACCCTACATTCAAGCAGGGGGTTATACTAGATGACCCTCGAGGTCCCTTCCAACTCTGTGATTCTAAGTGAATCCTTGTGGAATGTTGTGTGCAGCTTCTCTTCTGCAAATAACAATTAATTTCCTCTCCCATTCTACTTGTGTTAGTCTAATGCTGTTTTTCGATGAGGTGCTGAAAAGCGCCTCCTGAGCCATGCGTTAAGAGAGAAGCCGTGCTGTGCTTCCGGAAGTGATGTTCTCCCCGTTGCTGGCAACGGCATTGACTGGAGACGCTGCGCTTTACAGAGGCGTGTTCTAGAGACCTCAATTTTCAGGTCTCTAGAACGCGCCTCTGCAAAGCGCCGCGTCTCCGGCCACTGCCGTTGCCGGCAACGGGGAGAACGTCACTTCCGGCAGCACGGCGCGGCTTCTCTCTTAATGCATGGCTCCGGAGGCACTTTACAGCTCCTCGTCTAAAAGCGGTGTAAGACTATGGAAGGACTCGGAGAGCTCCTTAGTCCTCTACAGTGAGAGAAATACAATAAGGTGTCAACCATGTTAAGGTCTTTGTTAGAGATAAAGGTGAAAACCAGCTAAAACTGTTATTTTCCATTAGTCTAAAGAAATAGGTTACGGTATTGTAGAATTAAGTGGTGCTTTGGCTAATATAAGTAGTAGGGATTGCTGTTCTAAGTTGAGTAGGCAAAGTGGGATTCGGCATCCAAAATTTCCAGGTAAAACCCAGAGAAGTGGCAATCCTACCCAAGACCATACCTTCCACCATTTCAAGTGACCAAAGGGGAACAAGTCCCACCCCCTCACTCGGTAAACCCTGCCCCTTTGTGAATAAGTCCCGCCTCCTCACATGCTTACACGTACACCCCTCCCAACATTCCAAGTATAAAAGACTAACAGAAACTCTCCTGCTTCTCATTCCACTCCGGCCCTTTTTACACGGGTGGCACCCATGAAATCTGGGTGTTCATGCGTGGGTGCTGCTTGTGTAAGCTCCGCGGCGGGTGTGCGTGCAAGCGTGCATACTTCCACACACATGCATAAACACCCACCTCCACCCATCCCCAACGCACAGAGCAACTGGCAAAAACGGTGGTTGCTCGATGTGTGTTGATGGTTGGAGGTGGGTGTAGATGGGTGTGCACCTGTCTACACCTTCCCCCCACCCCCACACATGGACTGCGACACACACCGACCCCCCTGCACTGTGGCCCATGTAAAAAGGGCCTTAGTTTCTTGTCCTTCCATCATCTCCCTGTTGTCTTCTGAAGTGTATTTCCTGAGAGGCAGCCAGGAAAGAGGTGTCTGTCTTTTTGTCTCTCTCCCCTGCAAGAAGGACAGTGGGATTCAGCACCCAAAGAGGGACTGCTCCTCCAAAATAAGGACTGTTGAAGATATACCTCAGACCACAACAAAAAATTTGAAGTAGCAAAAATCAGTCTTGATCATTCATGACCTCATCTACAGATCTTGCAATTCCAGTCGGGATCCTAGCCCACAGTTTGGAAACCTCCAATCTAAAAGGAAAAATGTTTTCATAATTGTGTGCCCAGGATAAAGAGCTAATAGAGGGGAGCCCCATGGACAAGAGCTGAAATGGGTATAAGTGTTGAATTTCCGGTACCTGAATCGATCTGAAAATATTGGTTATTAATTGATACTCAATTACGCCCTGATTTGGGTACCTGATGCCATGGAAAATGCCAACTTCCGGTATTGGAATATTGACTTCCAGTCCTGATTTTTCAGTTTTCCGCCCTATTTTTTTTTTAAAAAAATCAGTACCAGGAAATCGGTAAATCTGTAACAGAAATTACCAAAAAATATTGTATCTGGGTACACGATTGGTGACTGGAAATTCTGTCGAATACCCAGCACAGTACTAAAAAATGTGGGTATTGCTCTCAGGTAACAAGTTCTGTACTTATTTCCTAAGACTCTACCTTTAAGTCTAACTTCAAACCGTTATTTTAACATGTTACTCATTTAAAGTTGTATTTGACTGACCCATCCTAGGCCGATGCACTGTATGTATTATATATGAATAATAGGGATGGGACTTTTGGTATTGTCGAAAATCAAAAGTACCCAATAATGGCTCTATCGGATTAATCTGATACAGTTCTTTCTCCATATCGGTGGCATCAGATCTTTTGCCTTGTTTTTTTAATTGGATTTTTAACATTGCAGTTTTACTGCAACGTTAAAAATCTGATACAGAGAGAACTGAGAACCGATAGGAGAACTGATAGACAGAGATCCGATACTGATAAAACGGAGAACTGTGATTTTGCCAAAAGGTTTTATGAATGAATACCTTATCAACCCCTATATCTCCGACAGTCATAATCTAGACAATAGTGTATGACCCTTTGCTTGACTGCTAATTACTTGATTTCTTGGTGCTTGCTACTGTTTTTATATTGTATTTTATATTATGTTTTTATTATGTATTGTATACCACCCTGCGCTGCCATTTCTCAGGAGGGGTCGGGTTATACATTTTGATTACACGAAACTAAACTTAAACTAAATTGCAGAAACCCAAGGCAAATAATCTGTTGCCAAAAGGGTTCTACTTTGTTATTATGGACTCAGCAAAGAGAAAAAATTCTTCTGTTTGTGACACAGACACACTACGATCCACAGCACCAAATCAGGGCCTAAGGTTCTTTTTCATTGCAAACAGCGCCCCCTGCTGTATCCTTTATGTCTCTACAAATACAAAAGTGGGGGGAAATGAGGGTACGATAGAACACAGGGAATTTTTTTTTTGCCATTACAAAGCATTGGCATTCTCATTAATGCTGTACAAAATATTCTCATGAATTATACTAGCTCAGGTTGTGATGGTGTTGCTCCTAATGAGATTATTATCCTTTGCCTAATGAGGGAAGGATACCGTTTCTGCCTAACAGTGACCAGTCTGTGATGCAGTAACTATTAGCAGAGGTTTTTTTTTTGTTTAATTACCTGGCCTAATGGGACTTGAAATGTTGAAGCTTACCTGATCCTTGGTGTCACAGCCTAATAGGAACAATTCTGTACCTTGTTGCGCTTGGTGTGTTATGAAAACCAAACCATAGACTTCTTCATAAGAGCATACAACTTTAAATTCCTTTTACAATTTAAGCAATTTAAAGGTTTGTTCCTACTGCTGCTTTGGGTTACCACCTCCCTCCACGCTTTCACTTGGAGAGGATGGTGCCACGGGGTTGTCAGTCCCCCCCACCCCCTTTCTGGGGTAATAATGTCACTTACAGAGTGTCTTGATGTCATCCCATGCCATGGGGGGGAGGTCATCTTAGAAAGGGATGGAGAAATTCCGATGACCTGTCCCCTTTTTGATGTGGCTGCCATTGGAAGCCTCAATTTCCCCCCTGGTTGACCCAGAGAAATCAGGTCAGCTGATTTCACTTCTGTCCAAATATCAAGGTCATCCATCTCTCCCACCACTTTGTTCACGTTCAAGGTCAAGGTCATCCATCTCTCCTGCCACTGTGAGCATGTTTAGCCCCTCCTCTCTTTCCTCCACTGGCTCCCTCGACCCAAACAACTTCCTTGTCTTTTTCCTGCAAGACCCTTCCCGGCCTTGGCCCCTCCTACCTTTCTGCACTTGCATCCCACTACATTCCCACTTGAGAGCTCCCCTACTCTCCTCCCACTACCATCACCTGTCCCCGAGTCTCCTGCTTCTCAAAACGGATTCGCCCCTTCTCCGAGGCTGCCCCCCTGTGCCTGGAACTCTGTTCGTGAACTCATTCATTCTGCTCCCTCCCATCCCAACCTTCAAATCCCTCCTGAAAACCTACCTCTTCCATCAGGCTTTCCCTAGCTCCTCATCCCCTTCGTCTGCTCCCTGGTCCCCTTCTCCCCTATCACTGATCTATGGATATGCACCTGCAAGCTCTCGACTTTGTGAATGTATCCCGGTCTCTCCCTCTGTTACCCTCCTCTTCGTCTCCACTCCCTTGTCTCTTCCAGATTGCAAACTTCGTGGGGCAGGGGCTCATCTATAATTACCTATTATACAGCACCAGGTACATTGCTTGTGCCATATAAATACAACAACAACTATTAATTATTAATTAATTGGGGCTTCCACCAAAAAACAGAGAGTCTGGGTCAAAAGAAACCGAAAGTCACCCTAAAACACACTGAAGAGAAAATGGACACAAGGCTCTAAATTTTCTAGACTAGACCTGAAACCAGGACCTAACTTAGTAACCAGGAGTAACAGCTACATTTTTTAGCCTTCATCTTCTGTGTGGAAAAAAGACATTAAATGGGTCTTGGGGAGATTTCTAGCCCAGTGCTTTGTTTGCATATTCAAGCGCTGTAAGTGCCAAACATGAAATGTGATGGGTAGAAATCTACCCCATGGTAAAATGCATTGGGGTAGATTTTTACCCCAGGCCTCCCCGCCCCCCCCATAACAAAACAACAACAGACAAACAAACAAAAACAGTTAAAGGTAACCAACTTTCCTTTGGGGATATTGTGTATCTGTGTGCAAGTGACAATGTCCTAAAAGGGCAAAGCTGGAGAGTCACTAACTTGCAAGTTTTTGCAAGAGATGTGCACCCAGGATAGGAATCCATCCCAAGACAGAACTGTCAGCTACCTGGCAGGCCACCTGTCAATCATTAATCAGGACAGGTACACAACTACCCCCAAAAAATCAGTAATTTCCAGTACCAACTTACCAGTTTTCTGTTTACCGATCAGTAAACTGGGATGAAAAACTAAAAAGTCGGGACAAAAATGCAAAACAATCAGGACAGGAAGACAATATTCCAGGATGTTGGATACCTCAATTGGGCACTAACCAGTTAACTGACCAATACCCAAACATTTCAGGTTGATTTGGGTACTGGAAATTCTACAAGTACACTAGGGGATGGGCGAACAGGAAATTCGGTTCGGTTCAGTTTGAAATTCGAGTTCGGAAATTCGGTTCAGTTCAGTTCAGTTTGAAATTCGAGTTCGGTTTGGAAGTTCGGTCGACCGAACAGACCGAGTTTGGTCGAATTCTGAACTTCCGAACCAAGTTCGGCCATTCAGAACCAGTTTTTTTGGTGTGTGTTACCACTAGGGATGGCCGAACAGAACGGAGTTCGGAAATTCGGTTCGGTTTGAAATTCGAGTTCGGTTAGGAAGTTCAGTTTGGTCAACCAAACAGACAGACCGAGTTCGGTCCGAACTCTGAACTTCCAAACTGCGTTCGCCCATCCCTAAAGTACACCCATTTTTTCTGTGTTTTCCTTTGAGCTCTAGTCTAGATCCTACCCAGCTCATCTCTAGCAGCTCCCCTGTTCAGCTTTCTCCCACAGCAGATTTCCATCTCAAGTGGCTATGTCATCTTATCTAGACCAGCCAGGGCTGTCAGATACTTCACCTTATTAGCAGACAACCAGTTACTGCCATTAATGGTTGAAGTGGCAGGTTGGTGCAATGACCAAAATTATTCAAGACCTTAGCACCAAACCCAACTTCCTGCCACTAGATGTGAAATGAAACATCTCAGCGAGTGCTTCTTCCATCAGAAGCAAGACATTTGCCAAGATTTGCACGACACTGAAACTTACTGGCTTTTCTGCAGTTTTTGCCATTTTTCAATATTTTTTGCACATTGAACAAGGCTGCCATGGGCTGGTCCCAAGATCCATTGTGCCTGCATGCACCTCTGGGGACTGTGGAGATGAAAACATGCAGGCTAAGCACTGGGGAAGTGCTATAAATTGCCAAAAGTGCTGTAAAAGTGCCATAAAACTATTGTAGAGTTCCCACCGACAACACAGGGGGCCTCACAGCCAGCTGCACGGGGTCACGAAGGGGCCTGGGGCAGGGTGACCCACCAGATGCACGTAGTGCGGCCACCAAAGCATGCCCCAGTGGTAGCCCAGCCCTGACATGTGGTGGGCAATGAGGTAGTAGGTCTCGAATGGATCTGGCCTGGTGAGCCCCACCTGAACATCTGCATGGGACCACACAGTAGCCAGCACCGCCAGCTCCGCTCCGGTGGGCTCTGACAAGGCATAGTCAGCAGCAGGGGGCCAGGGCAGGTGTCCAAGCTCCAACAGGAAGTGATATGCTGCCCCACACGAGTGCAGATAGCCACGCGTCCCGTGGATGCAGCCAAAGTAGGAAACAACCAGGACAGGCCCCCCCGCCTCCAGACAGGTAGTGAACCTGGCCAGGCCACACACAGAGAGGGCCAAAAGCATCTCCGCTGTGGACCACACCACATGAGAGCACCGCACCTCTGGAACACGTCCATCGGGAAAGGGACGGAGGCCCAGCGCCTCCGCATGCAGCCGACACTCGTGAGCACTGGCCTCATAGCCAAAGTAGCGAAGGCCAGAGCTCAGACTTGCATAGGCACCAGGGAGAGTATCCGGTCAGCACAGGTGCAGTTGCACAGCCAGGGACTGCTATAGGTCACACAGGGCCATGATCTCCTGGATGGTCCAGCTATGGGGGGAGACAGGTGAACCAGACCACGGGAGCCCCGGGGCAGCACAGCCAGCCATGGTCCAGCAAGCAGAGGGTCTGATCATCAGGGAAAGAGGGACCCCACATTCCCATGTGGACTGAGGATGCAGGGGAGCGGCAAGGACATGCGATAAGCCTGCAGGCCGCAACATGGGACGGCTAGCGAGTGATGCATGTGGAGCGGATCCCAGCACAGCTGCAGGAACCGAGCGCACAGGCAGAACAGCTATCACTGATAGCAGGGAGGTGACGACAACAGGCACCCAACTGTGGAATGCACCAATGGGCGCATGCGGGCCTGGGGCATGAGCACCCAACACGGGAGCACAGGTGCACCCAGGGTGGCCAACCCATCACACACACACCAGCCAGCGCTGAGCAGGCAGCGGGGCGGGCAGGCGGTTGATGGTGGGCAACACAGGTGCAGAGGACCCTCCTCCAGGTGCAAGGGTGGGGCATGGAGGCAAGGTGGGCCCGGGACAGGGGCATGACAGCCACGTGCAGGGCCACACCACAGGCACAGTCCACCATGGACTTGGGCCAGAGGGGCGCATGCTGGATGCACCTTGCCCTATGTGAGAAGTGGTTCTGGGCGCACACCGACTGCACAAGCCTTTCCCCCGACGTGCTACACCTGGGTGCCCACATCTGGGGGTTGCTGGGCAGGAGCGCAACGGCCACCTGGTACACCCACCATGGGGGTCAGCACTCCCTGGTCAGGCTCAGGGCCCTGCAGATGTCCAGGGTGCACCAAAGGACCCTACGATTTGCCCAAGGGCAGCCCGCGGCCCTTTGCAAGGCAGCTGGGTGACACCAGTGGTACTGGGATGCCATGTGCCATGCTGTAGTGCTCTCAATGCCCATAGAACAGCGGCTGTGGGTCACAGAGCGGGCACGGGAATGGTGGGCCAGCATGGCCATAGCTGTCTGGGCACTGGCAACCCCAGATTCCTGCCGGTCTGTGGAGCAGCATTTCAGTGTGGGAGTGAGCACCATGATGGGCATCTTCCGTGACTTCTGCGAGGCCATAGAGGGCATGCTCCTGGACCGCGCGATCCAGTTCGTCGACCAGGAGACGATGATGGCCAGCTTCAAGGCTGGTGGCTTCCCCAACTGCCTGAGCTCTTTGAATGGCTCCCACATAGAGATCCTCCGCCCCTCCAACGGGGGAGAGACGGAGTACATCAACCGACAGGGGTACCATTCCCTGCAGCTCCAGGCAGTTGTGGACCACCAGGACTGGATCATTGACATCTTCATGGGCCACTCCAGCCACAGCCATGATGCCCACATCCTGATCATCTCACCCCTCTTTGCCCGGATGTACCGGAGGAATTCACTGACATGCGGATGGTCAGGATTGAGGGGGTGCTGATGCCCCCCTGCATCCTGGGGGACCTGGTCTATCCCCGCCTCTGCTGGCTCATGAAGCCATACCCATTCCCGCAGACCCCAGCAGAGGTGCTGTCCAGCACCTGGATCAGCACTTGGCAGACCGTGGTCAAGAGGGCCTTCGGTGCCCTCAAGCAGCACTGGAGGTGCCTAGCAGGTTGGCTGGACTTCACGGTTGAGACCTCGGCCCTTGTGATCGGTGCCTGCTGCATCTTGAGCAATGTTTGTGAGACTGATGGGGCTGCCTTGGCATTCACCATGCCCCAGCGCCCACCAGGACCCATGCCTCTCTATGCGAATGCGGAGAACCCGAGGGAGTGCCACTATGCAAAGCAGATCTGTGCTGCCCTGGCACGGCGTATCACAATCGATGCAGGGCCTGAGCATGCTGGGCCTCCCCTCGGCGGGCCCCTCCTGTTCTCGGGGCTCATCTGTGGCGATCCCCCAGCCCCTTCCCAATTATGCCAGTCACACAATAAATAGTTGAGTTGGGTACACCCGTGCTTTTATTCTACTTTGTGCATCCCCTGTCCCCCCTTCCCCTCCCTGCAGCTCCGTGCCCTGCCCTACTTCCCCCTCCCCCATGTCTGGCCCCTCTGTATGGCTGTACTCCCCCTCTGACCACTGGCTGAGGATGACCTGTGTGCCAGCCTCAGAATCACCCGAGTTGGACTGTGGGTGTGGTCTCCCGGTGCTGGTTTGCGAGGGGGGATGCTACTCCCTGACGTCCTGGGGCATTCCTCTGGGTGGGCTGGGCCACTGGGGTCAGTGCCTGTGTGTGGGGATGCCAGGGGTGGGGGTACATCGGTCCATTCCCTGCCCTGGACCACTGCACTTCCCATGAGCCATGGGGCGACTATGGAGCCCTTTATGTGGAGGATGCGGTCCAGGACATCAAAGTAGTGGGCGGTCCGGGCTCCATGTCCGGACCACCAGTTGTTGTCCTTGATGGTCTTGTACCCCTCTTTAGCTCCTTGACCTTGGAGCGGCATTGGGCCATGGTTCTGTGGTGCCCCGCTGCCTCCATGTCCCGCACTATCTCCGTGAACATGTGCTCATTTCATTTGTTCATGGCAAGCTCGACCTGGTTCTTGAGGGACCCCAGATCCTGATGAATCCCAGGTCTCCTTGTGCCCCCATTGCCCCCCTCTCTAGTACCGGTGTCTCTCACGTGTGCCCGCCTCATCCTCCTTCTGCTCCTCTGCTTGCCCTCCACCGGTCTCCTCCGGGGGCTCTGGCTCTTGAGCCCATTTCCAGGTCTGTGGGTCATCAAGGGGGGGGAGTCAGGTGCCTCGGGCCTTCCAACACAAGGGTTTCCTCCCTGCACCCCTCCCGCCGGGCACCCCCCCTTCTTTCCCCTGTGCCTCTGTGCGGCCCCCCCCCCGCTCTCCTTACCCGTTTCCGGGGTGCCTCCATCCCCTGGCCGGCTGACCCCTCTGGGGCAGGTTGCCCCGGCTGCTGCTCCTCCGCCACCACCTCCAGCGCCAGCACCACCTCCTCCTCCACCTCCTCCTTTGCTTGCTCGCCCTCCGCTCTCCTCTCCCTTCCACCTTGTTGCATCCCGCCACATTCCCCTGCTGCTGTGTGCCCTTTAAATCTCCCTCCCTGGTCTGTGTGTTGCTCGTTGCCTGGCAGCGACACTGCATGCTTTTGCCATGGCTGGGGCTCGTTTTGTTTGATCCCGCCTGGTGGTTGCCATTCAGTGGTTATGTTTTGTGGTTTCCCGGTGGTAATCTCTTTGACCACCATTCTGGCGATGGCCCCATCCCGACCTCCGGAATGGTGGTTGGGTTTGTCCCCAACTGGTGATTGAGCGTGGTGAACATCTGGATGCCGTCAATCAGACGTCCGCGGCTCTTTGGCACCGCTGCGGGGTTGTCTGTGGTTGACTGTGATCTCGTCACGCCTGAAATCACCCTGTGTGGCATGCTATAGCTGTAGCCACCCTTCATCCATGCAGGGGTTGGACTAGGAGATGCTCAAAGTCCCTTCCAACTCTAAGATTCTATGATTCTTTGAAAGCCCAAACCTATGTGTGTTCTGGATGTGAACGTTTTTTGTTTAGGTGTGTTTTTGGTGGCTGGGGATTGGTCAGGGTTTAGGAGGTGGGTAGATTTTAATTGATAAGAAAGAAAGAAAGAAAGAAAGAAAGAAAGAAAGAAAGAAATAAGGGTAAATCTTCAAGAACTCAGGGTATAATTATGCAGAATGATCTTTTCAACAGCTGTTTAGTATGACTGGATTTAACACTGTAAAAATATTCATGTGTACAAATGAGTGTTATTAAACCCCCTAAAAATATGCTTGTGAGAAAGCAAAACAAGTGTTGTTTGGATTAATTGTTGTTTAAGAGGGCAGCCAAACTCTTGTTCCACTCCTGCATGCACAACTTTTAAAAACCCAAGAGCCATCGGAGTTCATCTCCATGAATCTGAGCAATTCTGATTTCCCAGTGGCAGGAAGGCATTATTTATCAGTGTAATAATGATACAGTGAGCTTATGGCTACAAAGCTCAGTGGCATAATCTCATTCATATGCTCAGCGTCTGTCATCTTGGGGTCTAGAAACCCAGTTTCCATCCTAAATCCCAGTGCTCCCATCTGGCCATGCTATTTCTCTGCCTTTACTATGACAATGGAATGTCGATCATCTTAGAGAGAAACCCACTCCAATGCAAAGAAGAACCAATGCAAATTAGTAGGTGCCACTGAAGTGCCACAGATGTCATTTATGGGGGGAAGAAGATCTCCATCCTCCGAAGCTTATTACTCGGAATATCCCCATTCTGCTTTATGCAGATGACACTGTTCTGTTTTCTTTGACACAAGTGGGCCTGAGAAGAAGACTGCAGAGATTTGGGGATTTCTGCGAACAAGAAAAACTTTCAATTAATTTTTCAAAAACAAAGGTGATGATCACAGGTTCCAGCAATAATGGTAGAACTCATTGTTGGGTAATTGGAGACAATGGGTATTTTCAGACGATACGTGGGCCGTTGGCCCCGTACCAGCACCAACGGCTTCGTTCCCCGCCGGGGTCACCCCGTAACGGCACAACAGACGTGCCAGGGGGATCCCGGCGGGGAAAGTGGGAGGGGCCGGGGCCGCGCGGCGCAACGTGCGGCCGCACGGCCCCGCCCCCACCACTCACCCCGCCGCCCACCCTCCGAGGAGACGGGCTGGCGGCGGGGCCAATGCGGCCGCCGCGTCTGGCCGATCGTGCCACGGCCCGGGATCCCGCCGGGGATCCCGGGCCGTGGCACGTGGCCAGACGTTACTTTTCCTTGCCCACGGCCCGGGGTCCATTTGACCACGTTTCCCGGGACCTTCCCCCAGCTAGCCCGGGAAGCGTGGTTCAAACGAACCCCATGTGGGGATTGACCGTGGCCAACATCTGGCGTGCCGCGAACAGACGTACGGGACACGGTGACCACAGGTGGGTATTCACCATGGTTCACCGTGTTCACGTAACGTCTGAAATCACCCAATGAAATCAGTCAGGTGAGGGAATTCAATATTTGGGTGTTCTGTTGTCGGCCAATGGGAAATGGCAGAAACATCTGGATTTTAGTATGGGACAGGCACATAAGATAGCGAGAGCCCTTCAGAATTTTTATTGCAGACAAGTGATACCTGCTTTACGCTTATTCTCTGCTAAGTTCCTTAATCAGTTCTTCTACGTGGTCCCAATTTGGGGTTTAGACTATCTAGATAAACTGGAACCAGTACAAAATGGTTTTCTGAGGGCTATCTTGGGTGTACCCAAAAGTACACCTCAAGTTCTGCTTAGAGCCGAAACCGGCAGAGTTACGGTCAAATCTCTGGCGTTAATAATAATAATCAAATACTGGCTCAGAATTACGTTATTTTCAGCTGAGTCCTCCCTCTTGATCCAATTACTCCAGAATAACGCAGGGCCTAGCCGATGGAGTCTGGCAGTTGAGAAAGAGCTGTCCAAACTGGGATTCTCTAGAAATTGTTTTTTACCTTTGGGACTTAAGAGCACCATGGAAATCATTAAAAGGAGGATCGTGGACCAGGAATGTCAGAGAGGTGTCTCTGATATGAAAACTCAAAGAGTAGCCTTGAGTTTTCAACCTGTTATTCCAGCACGGGCACCTGAGAGCTATTTATATCATTGGAAGGAGTTTCATCTCCGACAGGCACTTACCTTATTTAGGTGTGGTGTTAACCCACCCGCTTTGACAGAAGGGATATATCTAGGAATTCCCAGGGAAATCAGAATATGCCTGTTATGTAATATGAAGGAAATTGAAGATACTAACCATATTATTTTTCACGGTTCAGCTTATAATGAGCTCCCCAGGACTTATCTAAAGATCTCATTAGAAACCTCACAACATTTTTTTGGTGGGACAAGGTTATATAAGATTTTGAGTCCCCTGGACTCGCAGTGTTCAAGAGCGGTGGCTCAGTTTTGCCTAGGCGCAATTTCGCTCAGACAAAAATGACTGGGGAAATATATGTAGAGCCTATCTTTTGCTGTTTAAAGATTGTTAATGTTATGATTTTGTGGCTTTATTGTTATTAGAGATTATTTGTGAATTTGATGTTTTCTCTTTGATATTTATTTTAATGGTTGTCATGGTTTATTAACCTCTTTTTGTTATAACCATTGGTTAATACAAATAAAGTTATTTGATTTGAAGTGCCACAGAAAACCTCGCCTTGTCGGCAGATGGATAAAAAAAAAATGTGGCTAAAACAGAAAATGTTGGATCTTTCCACCTGGAATCTAACACCCCTGAGTGGATTGCCAGCAGTGGGGATTGAACTGGGTGGACCAGTGAAGCTTAGAACTTGCTTCCATGACTGGGGGAGAGTGTAAAATAAGAGAGTGTGTCATGTTGGCGTCCACTACTAGTAGGGCTGAAGCGGCAGCATTGCTTGCTGTTTCACTGTTTACTGTCGACGTTTCAGCATTCTTGCCACCGATCCGATGGCATTTGCCATCAGTTTGCGACAATTTTCTGACATTTGTGGCAGTTTCCAATATAGCAACATTTCCAACAATTAGCACATTTCTGACAGTTTCCAGTTTTTGTGACAGTTTCCCCCTTGTTTCCTGTCATCTCTCTTGGAATATAAAAAGACGGTTAAAGTCTTTGAGCTCTTAGAGCTTCTGTGTGGCCCTTCAAACTTGAACTTAACCTCCCCACATAATTCCAACTTAACCTCCTACTTCACTTTCCAATACTTTCCGACACTTCCAACGTTTTCCAGCATTTTCTGAAAAAAATTGGGACAAGGTATCAGACTTGACTGGGGATGCCGCGTTGGGAAAATGGCAATGGATTGTCAGTTTCCAATGGAATTGTTAAAACCCATGGCATATCTTTTCAGGCCTAGTGGTGTGGGGGTGCCAGACCACCTACCGATTCATGAGTCTTCTGCTCTCCTGAGTTAATAGAACCAGGTCTCTTCACTCAGAGGGTAGAAGCTCATGAAGATGAAGCACGAGGTCCCTAATCTCCGTTGCTGACAACCCACATTGGTGTGATGAGTTTCACACATATTCATCAGGACCTTGCTACAGATGTGAAGGGTAACATGTCCAAGCTCCCATAGCCAGATCTCACTTGTGTTGTATGAAACGTAACTGCACCCCCTGGTCTCTTAGCAGCAGCTCCGGAGTTTTCACTCCCTCAGTCTACCACCGTTCACTGGGGTAGGAAAAGACAAGAGATGCTGCCATCAGACCAGGACAACCTCTCCAGCCTGCAGGTGAGCGAGGCTCCACCCCCTGGGAGGGCTCAGCCCAAGCCACAGGCCAAAGCTGCCCGCCCGCCCCCAGAAGCCCCGCCCACCCCCTGAAGCCCCCAGAAGCCATTGCGGCAGGGCTCCACCCCCAGCCAGAAGCCCCCAGCACGCCGCCATAGCAACAGCAGGGCTCATCCCCTGCAGGTGAGCGAGGCTCCACCCCCTGGGAGGGCTCAGCCCAAGCCACAGGCCAAAGCTGCCCGCCCGCCCCAGCGGGCGGCAGCCCTTGGGCGGCGCCCGAAGGGCGGCGACAAAAGGGCTCTGGCCGTTTTGTGGCCGTTGTGAGGCCGGAGCGAGGACAGCGAGGGGCCACCCCCCTGACAGCACCCACGCGACACAGCTCCTGCAGGCCTGGCTGCCCCCCGATACTGAACAGGTAATACCTATGATGCCTCCCTATACCTCCCTTGCCTCCTCGCCCTCTATCACCTCCCTCCTTCTAGCCTCTCTCACGCACCCCCTCCTTCTCCCTCTCCCTTCACCAGCAGCCTTTCTCCAGCCAACCTACCCCTTATCCTCACCCACGCCCATCCCCCCTCCCCACCCTCATCCCCCCTTACCCATTCCCCCTAGGCCCAAACCCGGCCGTTCCCCATCCCCCAACCTCATCCGCATCCCCTGCCTTCCCAAACACCAATTGCCTTTTTCCTGCTCCCTCTGGAACTGCCGCTCGTCCGTGGCTAAAGCTCCCTTCATCCACGATCTCTTCCTCTCTCGCCCCTTTCAACTCCTGGCTCTTACGGAAACCTGGATCACGCCCTCCAACTCTGTTACCCCGGCTGCTCTATCCTCCGGGGGCCTGTCGTTCTCTCACCGCCCCCGCCCTGAGGGCCTGGGTGGTGGTGTGGGCTTGCTCCTTGCTAAGCACTGCCAATTCAAAACCCTCTCCCCTCCCCCCTCCTCCTCCTTCCCTTCCTTTGAGGCCCACTCTGTGCGCTTATACTCCCCTCTACACCTTCGGGTTGCTGTCATCTACCGCCCCCCGGGTTCCCTCTCCTCTTTCCTCCCGGACTTTGAATCCTGGCTCACCTTCTTCCTCTCCGATGATATCCCCACTCTTATCCTTGGTGATTTCAACATTCACGTTGACACGCCCTCCGCCCCCTCTGTTTCCCGCTTTCTCTCTCTCGCTTCCTCCTTTAATCTCCGACTCTGGACCGACTCCCCCACTCATACTGACGGCCATTCCCTCGACCTCGTCTTCACTCGAAACTGTTCTCTAACTGACCTCTCCTTTGACCCCTTCCCTAGTTCTGATCACTTCCTCGGCTCCTTCAGCCTTTCCCACCGACCCCCCTCCGCCTCCCCCTCTATGCGCCCCTTCCGCAATATGCAGGCCCTTACTCCCTCGGAGTTTGCCGCACATCTTTCCCCCCTTCTCCCCCCCGTTTTCGCCTCCTCCTCCCCTGACTCTGCTGTCTCTGCTCTCAACGCTTCTCTCTCCTCGACCCTTGACTCTCTTGCCCCCCCCTCTGCTCGCCCCGTCCGCCCCCTCGACCCCCGCCCCTGGCTTACCCCTGCCATCCGCTACCTCCGCTCCTGCGCCCGGGCTGCCGAACGCCTCTGGCGCAAATCCCGCTCCCTCCCTGACTTCCTCCATTACAAATTCTCCCTCTCCTCCCTCTCCTCGGCTATCTCCCTAGCTAGGCAGCGCTATTATGCCTCTAGGATCGAATCTTTCTCCCGCGACCCTCGCCGCCTTTTCTCTACTTTCGACTCCCTTCTCAAACCCCCCTGCCCTCCCCCGCCCTCTTCCCTTGCTGCTCGGGATCTTGCGTCGTTCTTCACCTCCAAGATTGACAAGATCCGTCGGGATATTGCCTCCCGCCCCCCTCCGCCCCCCGCTCCCCTCCCGCCCCCTCCCCCGCCCCCCTCCCTCCTCGCATCCTTCCCTCCTGCCTCTCTCCAGGAAATCTCTGCTCTTCTCTCTTCATCCAACCCCTCCACCTGCCCCCTTGACCCGATCCCCTCCCGCCTCCTGACCTCTATTGCTCCCACTGTCGCTCCCCCCCTTCTGCATGTTGTCAATCTCTCCCTTTCCACAGGCTCCTTCCCCTCTGCCTTCAAACATGCCACTGTCTCCCCCATCCTCAAAAAGCCTACCCTGGACCCTTTCGATCCCTCTAGTTACCGGCCGGTCTCCCTCCTTCCCTTTGCTTCGAAGCTCCTGGAACGTGTCGTCTACTCCCGCTGCCTGAACCTCCTCTCTGCCAACTCCTCCCTCGACCCTCTCCAGTCCGGCTTCCGCCCCCTCCACTCTACTGAAACTGCCCTGGCCAAGATCACCAATGATCTACTTGTCGCTAAATCGAAGCGCCACTACTCCGTTCTTGTCCTCCTTGACCTCTCTGCCGCCTTTGACACTGTCGACCACTCGCTCCTCTTGGACTCCCTTTACTCTTTGGGCTTCCGTGGCTCTGTCTTTGACTGGTTCTCCTCCTACCTCTCTGACCGCTCCTTTAATGTCTCCCTCCCCGAGTCGACCTCCCCCTCCCTTCCCCTCTCGGTTGGGGTTCCCCAAGGTTCTGTCCTTGGCCCTCTCCTCTTCTCTATCTACACCCGGTCCCTTGGTGAAATTATTGCCTCCCACGGGTTCCAATACCATCTCTATGCTGATGACACCCAACTCTATCTCTCTACCCCCTCTCTCTCCTCCTCTGTCCGCTCACGCCTCGTCGACTGCCTCTCTGATATCTCCGCCTGGATGTCCCGACGCCAACTCAAACTGAACATGGCCAAGACTGAACTCCTCATTTTTCCTCCCTCCCCCTCCTCTCCCTCTGACCTGACCGTCTGCATTGATGGGGTCACCATCCGTCCTGTTCTCCGTGCCCGCAGCTTGGGCTTCATTTTTGACACGCACCTCTCCTTTAAACCTTACATTGACTCTGTGGCCAAATCCTGCCGATTCGCTCTCCTCAACATTGCCCGCATTCGCCCCTTTCTATCTGTCTCCTCGGCCAAAATCCTTGTTCATGCCATGGTTATCTCTCGCCTCGACTACTGCAACCTCCTCCTTGCTGGCCTCCCTCGCTCCCACCTGTCCCCCCTTGTGGCGATCCAAAACTCTGCCGCCAAGGTCATTCACTCTGCCCGTCGCTTCGACCATGTGACGCCTCTCCTCCTCTCCCTTCACTGGCTCCCCCTTCCTGAACGTATCCTGTTCAAACTCCTGGTTTTCACGTTCAAATCGCTCCATGACCAAGCTCCCCCTTACCTCTCGGACCTAATCGCCCTACGCGCTCCTGCGCGCGCTCTCCGCTCTTCCGCTGTCCCCTCCCTCGCTCTCCCTCGCTTCTCCTGCTCGCCCAACCGCCTTCGTCCCTTCTCCCTCGCTGCCCCGCATGCCTGGAACTCCCTCCCTGCCGACGTCCGCCTCGCCTCCTCCCTCCGCTCCTTCAAATCCCTCCTCAAGACCCACCTTTTCCATGCTGCCTTTCCCAATGCCCTCTAGTCTTTCCCCTTGCTCTTACTGTCAGCCCTCCTCTGCTGACTGCTGCTACCGACCACCTTGTAACCAAGCCAAGTACACGCACCTGAGACTTCGCATCCGCCTGAATGTTTGTTTGTCTTCTCCCATGTCTCTCCCGCTGTCCCCTCTCCTTGTCTCCCCCTCCTTGTCTTTTAGATTGTAAGCCACAGGTAGGGACCGCAGCTGATTATATGTTCTGTACAGCGCCAGGTTGTTACTGGCGCTTTATAAATGTTTAATAATAATAATAATAAAAATAAAAAGTGGGTATGGTCCCACATGGAACATTTCAGGTTTTTCCCCCAAATGATCCAGGTGTGGGCGTGAGTGGGTGGTGCGTGGGTCACGGGACTGCGCATCCACCCACGCCATCTTCAGACAGGCACCCAGGTGGGTGGAGGATGGGTGGGTCCATCTCATTTAAAATTACCTTAGTGTAAGCCCTTTTCACTGGGGACAATTATATCCATAATGCAGTGCCCGGAACCTCAAAGGTAACCTGAACTAAGGAGTTATTCAGCCTTGAGGATTGTTAAGTAGTTTCTCCCAGACTTATTATTAGTTCTAAATGTGGTAAAGAGTATAGAAAACTATTAAAGATAACAGAGACTTTCTGCTTGGAGAGGACTTTCTAGGCAGAGCTCTATTGCACATGGAAGAAAAGCTCGCTCTTTGAAAAGCTCACAATGCTTCAGGAGTCTCACTGGGTGTTCCAATAAAGATGAAGAATCGGTATTGCATAGAGTTGAGATACGTAGTAAGTTTGCAATTGGCAGGGTCACTTTTTCACAGTAACCCTTTGAGTACCTGATTAGGGCTAAAATGGAGCAGAGATTTCACGTGTTCGCAAAAAGGCTCGTGATGGTGAGAATGGGGACCAAGATCTTGGTTCCGGTGCAATTTCTCAGAGAGCAATTTAAAAAATGGCTGCTGAAGGTGGAGGCGGGGGAGTGCTTGTAAGTTTCAAAGGCCCGCTGTGTGTTTACACACACACACACACACACACAAACACACACACACACACACACACACACACACACACACACGCACTGCCAAGTAGCTGTTTGGCAGTGTGTGTAGTGGGGAAAACGGCCTTTGAAGTTCCAAGACTCAGCTATGCAGTTCATAGTCCAGGGGAGGAGAAGGGAACAGCCAGCAGTTAGAAGGAACTGGGATACTAGGAGCCCCAGCCTGGCAGTGAGGTGTGTCATCCCAGGGAGCAAGGCTGTTCACTACTCCCCCCTCCCCCAAACACAGCTAAACATCTGTTTAGCAGTGGGAGGAAGCAGGCTTTGGAACTGACAAGAGCTGGCTGAGAGTGATGGGTAGGGCTTCCATCCCCAGTGCTCCCAGCTGATGTTTGTCAGGTTTTTGGGGGTGGGGGGCAGTGGTTACTCATTTTTTGCTTGCTGAGAACATGGAGACCCTATATCCATGCTCATGCTTCATGGTCCATGCTCCCTATCTCCATGCTCCATGTTCCCTATCTCCATGCTCAGTGCTCACTCAGTTCATCCCAGAATAGAACAAGCACTGGGATTTCTACGAGATTAAATGGAGTAATTTCTACAAGATTACACCATTTACTGAGATCTCGTTTCAGCATTAAATGGTAACCAATGATGACCAAAATTGGGCACTCAATTCAATTTCAATTCAATTTATTATAAACCGGACATAACCATTTGGCCACTCTTGTATCTGTTTTTTCAGTTTGGTTGTTTCATTTTTTCAGTGTCATTTGCATCGTTTTCAGCAATTGTGTGTACATATGGTGCCGGCTGAGCGGATATTCCCAAACTGTGAGTCACAACCTCCAGCCAAAGGGGCAACTGCAGTGTAGTGCCAGGATGTGGGCAAGAAAATTAGAGTCATAAAGGCAAGCCAAACTGAGCAACCAGACCAAGATACAGTCCAGGATATGGAGAAATGATCCAGCCGATTAGTGAAAGGAAGCCAGTCTGAGGAGACAAGAGCAATGGGCTAGACATAGGTGGAGGGTGAGGACCAGAGTTGAAATGAATACCTGCAATAACGGGCATACCCACTGAATTTCTGGTACCCAAATTGATTTGAAAATATTGGATACTGATTGGTACCTTATTGCGACCCAGTTTGGGAACCTGGTGTCCCAGAATGTTGACTTCTGATCCCAGAACGTAGATTTCAGTACTCCATCTCAATTGTTTGGTTTTCCGTCCCAAATATTTACTGATTTGGTAACCAGAAAATAAAAAAAATCAGTACCAAATTGAATATCCAAGACAGTACTTGAAAATGAGGGTATTATTCACAGGTAGCAAATGAGCTACCTATTTCAGCTCTAGTCAGGACCCAGTCATAGCCTGAAAGAAGAGTTTTGATGGGAACAAGTAAGTGAGCAGTGAATATGAGCAGACAGACTCCAACAAGAAGCCATGGAAAACGTTCCATCCAAGTGCCTGATCCAGAGAAGTGTATGGGATCCATAAAAAAAACTTGAAATGATACATGAACGTGGGAAACACTGGTGTAAAATACAAGCCTAATGATCCTCAAATATGGGGTTCTTCAGCCTACAGCAGGTCCATCACAACTCAAGAGGGGCTCCCCAGCCCCATGAATGAACTAGAGTTAACATTTGCATAACATATCAGCCTACAGGGTCGGCAATGCAGGGAGCACCAGCAGACCCTGAAAGGGATGTTATGTTTAACTGAAGAAATATTAATTACAGTAACACTTTCCATTTTCTAATGGTTGAACCAGAGTGTGTTGTCCATAAAGCACTCTTATGTTAGCAGGAGGCCCACACCTTCTTTTGCACAGGATCCCCAATTTCCCTGAATCCAGCACTGTTCTGTCCAACTTCCTCTTCCTGTTGAGCGGCCTATGAAGTGGAAGAGTTAGGCAAGCAATTGGGTGGACTGGAGGAATGGCAGGGCAACTAGGAGAAAACCTTCTAAACCCACACCAAAGAGGCAGGACTAGAGATAAAATGGACCCAATTTAAAAAGGGTTAACTCACCCAATCTAGGCCTGAAACAAGAAATATTAGTGAGTATTGTTTCCGTTGGAAGTAGGACATTCACTGAAATTCACACAACGCGGAAAGTTACTGGTTTTCCTGCTGTTTTTGCTATTTTCATTATTTCTCACAGGTTGAGCGGGAGCTGCTAAAGGGCTCGTACCAAGCCCCGTGTATGCCTTCTGTGCAGCATGGGGGCTGTAGAGATGAAAATGTCCCAGCTAATCACCAGGAAAGAGCCAGAAATGGCCAGTTTTACATAAAACTGTTGTAAAATTCCTGGAAAGTGATGAAAAAGTCTAGGAAAGTGACTAAGGCCGTTTTTACATGGATGGCCTCACCCACCGCTCAGTGCTTGGGCAGGTGTGCAGTGGAGGGGGCATCCATGTAAATGGTGGGTGGTGGGATGGGTGTCCAGTCGGTGTTTGCCCATGTAAACACCGCGGGCAATGGGTGGGGGTGCATGCGCAATCATGTGCAACACCTACCTCCACCCATGGAGCCCTCTGGAAAACCAGAGGAGGCCCTGTGGGTGGAGCTGGGTGTTTGTCCATGTAAAGGGACTGTGTCCTTTACATGAACACACACACACACCTCCACCCACCTCACCAGAACACCCATACCCTGACCTTCCCCCATCCATGTAAAAACGGCCAAAAAGTGAAAATCCAGGCAAGTGACAAAAAGTCCCAGAAAATAACAAAAAGTCCCAGAAAGTGACAAAAAAACATGAAGAGTCATGGAAAGTGATGAAAATTATGGAACAAATGGCAGAATCACACACTCACCAGAAACTGACAAAGTACCGACAGACACTCACAAGCACTCCCGAAAGGTCAACATTTCCCTTCAGAACGGGAATCCTTTCTCTCGTCTCATCCCTAATCCAATGTACACTACCAAACTGAAAATGGTGGTTCAGGTAATAACTGATATTTTTGTTGTGTTCTATCAGATAGCTGTTTTGGTCATCCCATTTCAGCTTTTACGGGGTGGGATGGGGGGCAGTTGGTGCTTTCAGTCTAATTAAGTTATGTCATTTTGGTAACATTTCTACTATTGCCTATGCACAAATTTCTGAAAATGGTGCAAAGTGGAAAATCTGAAACACAAAAATCCTGAAACAGAATACCTGAAAAATTGGATAAGCGAGTACCCATTTCGGATGTGGATGCTGTGTGGGTATTCAAAGGGCTGCCTAGTAACATAGATAATATCCACAAATAATAAACCACTACCCATTTCAGTGTGTCAATGCAAAACAATGGCCATGGATACTAATTCAAGACTTCTGGGTCCCTAATAGAGACAAAGTATTTTGAATGATATCGGACCAACTGCTCATGGTGGAAATAAGCAAGCTTTTGGGCCCTTCCTCAGGCATGTAGCGTAGCCAGTGGAAATATATAAACTAAATAAATACAGGGCAGGCATATATGAGAGGGCATGTCCTACATTTGCTCAGTTTATATATTTCCACTGGCTGTGCTACATGCCTGAGGAAGGGCTCTCTATATCCCTAAAGTTTGCTTAATTCCGCCAACAGCAGCTGTCCCAATAAAAGATACCATTCGAACCACGTTGTCTCTCTGTCACTTGGGGCCAACACGGTGACCACACACTTTCTCTGTAAGACACAATAGTTATGTAAACATGCTTTCCAAGGGGTCACTTATATATCTTTGATCATAGGCTTTAAGGTTACAACGTGCTTCTCTTCTTTATTCTTTTCCTTAAACAAACATTTGCCTTTGATAATCAAAAGAAATCTTCGCATGCTATGAAAACACACACCAGTTCTTCAAGGCTATCTTCATTCTCACATTGAGAAGGTCAAGTGTTCTTGCCCAAAAGACCAGAGAGGCATATCTTATTCACACAAGGCAGCAAAAGGTGAAAGGGCTCAGGCAACAAATAGGATATCATCCCAGCATCAAGGATCTTCTGAGCCTATGTTTATCAAACGGAAATCAAATCAGGCAGAGATCATCTTAGATCAGGCAGGACTGAATAATCCGTCAGGCCTGACCTTATTAGACTACTTCATAGTAAGCATAGCAGGCTTGCAATTTGCTGCTTGAGCTGGTGTTTTAAATTTAGATGTACAAACAGTCTGAGGCTATAAAGCAAACATGTCTATCATGCAGGTTAGACTGCTAACATTAATGAGGCTACATTTCTGCTAACCTGTAATGTTTGCACCATGATTACCTTGCTGCACACAGCAGAGGGCCCTGTGGTACAACTGCAGAAGGGGAGAGATTGCTCAGTAAAGTGCCATTCATTTGCCGAGGCCCGTTAACAGAGCCATTTTAAAACAATGGATACTTGCTTTTCCTCATCTCTGTGTACATTTGTTGTTTGCCAGGGGCAAAGCACCCACCTTAAGGGAAACCAGAGGCAAAATTCAGTTTTATTGGCATTAAAGTTCATGGACAAAAGTAATAATCACCACGGCTGATGGAATTTTAAGCCAGGGTTCTGCTTGATCATTGCCCTGAGTTTTTGAGCCATTTATAATAGAGCACAGTGAGAAGGATACATTATTACAGCTGAAATGGGTCCCCACTGAAATGGGTCGATCATATGAATCTGAATGATCTGAACCAAAACAAACAGAATGGGCACGGAATTATATTCAGCCGCGGATCGTTCAATTACCTCCTTTTTACTCTCTCTAGAGCTGAAATGGTCGAGTGCCTGCAAAAATGGGTATACCCATTGAATTTCCAGTACTCACTCAAATAGACTCAAAAAGATTGGGTACCAATCAGTACCTGATTTCAACCCGATTTGAGTACTCAGTGTCCTGGAATGTTGACGTCCAGTTAGGGCTGAGACAAGAGCCAAGTGTTCCCGTTCCAAAGGGAAATATTAACCATTCGGGAGTGCTTCTGAGTGTCCATCGTTACTTTGTCCATTTCTGGTGATTCCATGTTTCTGCCATTTTTTTGTCACTCTCTGGGACTTTGTTTCACTTTCCATTAATTTTAGGACATTTTTATGGCACTTTTACAGCACTCTTGGCAATTTTGAGCACTTCCTCGCTGCTTAGGTGGCAAGTTTTCATCTTCAGAGCCCCCATGGGTTCACACAGGTACACATGGGGCATGACACCGGTCTGTGGCAGCCCTTTTCAGTGTACAAAAAATATTGGAAAATGGCAAAAACAGTGGGAAAAACCAGCAAGCTTCTGTCGTGTGGATCTTGGCGAATGCCCTGCTTCTGATGGAAGCAGCACTTGCTGAAATTTTTCATTTCAGGTCTACTTCCAGTCCCAGAATGTTGAATTTCAGTGCTGATTTACTGATCAATAACTGGAAAATCGAAAAATCAGTTGTGGAAATTACACGTTTTTCATGTATCTGGCTACTCAATCAATACTTGGTAGGGGTGGGACTCCAAGGGGATTATCATATATCGAATTTATTGGTATCAGATCTTTCAATATCAGATTTATTGGTATCAGAATATCAAATTTTTAATATTGCCGTTTTTCTTGGATCTTTAACATTGCAGCCATTGACTTCAATGGGCAATGTTTAAAATCCGATAAAACCGGCAATATTTAAAATCCGATATTCCGATACCGACAGTTATCAATATTATTGGATTAATCTGATACCAAGCCAACCATTATCTGCATTATCAGATTAATCCGATACTGATAGTCCCACCCCTAGTGGGTAGCCCATTGAGTACCTGAGCCAGTACTCCAAAATGTGGGTATTATTGATGGGTAGCAAATGAGATCCCCATTTCAACTCTAAACCTCTCCTTTGTCTCCTTTCCCGTGTCTTTCCTAGCTTGTAAGTCCCTCAGGGCAGGAACCTATAATTAACTAATGATTATGCAGTGCAGGTAAATTTCTGGCACTAACTAACTAACTAACTAACTCTCTTCACAACCTTGCTCCCCCCTACCTCTCTGCACTTATCGCCCTCCATACTCCAGCCCGTGCACTTCGCTCCTCCTCTGTCCCTTCTCTCACCCTTCCACGCCTTCCCTGCTCCCCTAAGCGCCTTCGTCCCTTCTCACTTGCTGCCCCCCATGCCTGGAACTCCCTCCCTGTCCACATCCGCCTTGCCCCCTCCCTTCATACCTTCAAATCTCTCCTTAAAACTCACCTCTTTCGCTCTGCTCTGTCTGACTCTTTATCCTGCTGAGCCACTATTCCTATACCTACGATCGGTTTACCCTTATCCTTGCAACATGGACCTGCCTGCTGTCATTCTCATCGTAACCAAGCCAAGTACGTGCACTTGAGACCTCGCATCTTCATGAATGTTAGACCCTTTGTCTCTCCCTCTGTTCCCCTTCCTATGTCTCTCCCCCAGCTCCCAGTGATCGTGTCTATTTTATTACTTTGTAAAGTGCCAGGTACACTTCTGGCGCTATATAAATGTTTGTTAATAATAATAACTAACTAACTAACTAACTAACTAACTAACACACACATTTGTCTTTTCATGTCATTTGTTCCGTTCATTCCCTTTGTTAATTCATCAGCTGTTTGGTTGCTTGTTTCTGGTTTGGGTGTTTTGTCTGGGTCCAGTTTTTACCCTGCCATTTCTCATTAGCTGCTTGCAGTTTATATTTATTTATTTTAAAAAAAAATCAGAACACAAAATTAACAGGCAGACCCCAAACCCCAAAGTGACAAAAAACACCGAATTCTGAAAGCATGAACGAAAAACCAAACAATATCATCTAAATTGAGAAAACTCAGTTGCTTGAATGTTGTGACAAATGTCATGTGGGTTGACTTGCAAAAATGCATAAAACCCCCTCCAGGAATATTTTTTTCCCTGCTATCTGTTTCAGCTCAATATGCTATCTTAACAGAATGAATGACTTTGTGTCAGGAATCTAAGGTTTGCTATTATTTATAGGGTTGCATCCAGGCCAGAGTGACAGCTAGGTCAGGATGGCAGTGCAGAAACACCAGCCAGAGGAGGGGCAATCCACACATGTCATTGATAAGCCAGTCAGAAGGTCAAATTCCTGGAGAGCAGCCCAAATAATCAAGACTGGAATACAGGGCTGAGGCACAGGGAGGGAGTAAAAACAGCAGCAAAGACTGAGAGTAGCTGGAATGCAGTTTGGAAACAAGGCTAGACTAAAGGCTGGAATGCAGCCAGTCTGTAAACAAGGCTGGATCAAGGGCCGGAATGCAGTCTGGAAACAGCTGGATCAAAACAGGAAGTGAGATGTATTGGCAGCAGGGCAGACAATGGGCAGGGGGCAATCTCAAGGCCAAAGGAGTCATAGGCTCTGCAAACAGTGAAAGGTGTGGAGGTAGAGCTCAAATTGGTAGCAAATTTTGTGCCTATGAATCATTTATTTGTTTATTTTTAATTTATTTTTTAAAATTTCTACCCCACCCCTCCTGCCACAGGCAGCTCGGGGCGGCTTACAATCCGTAAAAAACATCACTAAAACAACATATAAAGGAGGAAAAACACCCACCCCGACCCATCACTCATCTCCCTCAAGAAACGCCTGGCAGAATAGCCAGGTCTTACAACTTCTCCGAAAATAGGAAAGGTCCAGAGCCAAATGGGTCCCAACCGGAAGGGAGTTCCACAGCCGCAGTGCAGTCACTGAGAACGCCCGCCTCTGTGTGGCCCCCCAGAAGACTCGAGGGACCTTGAGCAGGACATCCCCTGATGACTGCAGGGGCTGCTCCAGCATCTGTGGGGTGAGGCGCTCCCACAGATAGGTAGGGCNAGTCTGAAACATACGGCCGAAGCAGCCGCACCAGATGTAACTGGCGAAAATCGCTCCTTGCTGCAGCCTCCACCTGGAGATCCAGGTGGAGCTGTGCATCAAGGAACTTCCAAGCCGTCACCATGGGTAGCCCCACGTAGAGTGCATTACAGTAGTCTAACCTAGAGGTGATGAAAGCATGGATGATGGTGGCGAAGTCCGAGTCTGAAACATACGGCTGAAGTCGTTGCACCAGATGTAATTGGCGAAAAGTGCTCCTTGCCACAGCCTCCACCTGGACATCCAGCTGGAGCTGCACATCGAGGAACACCCCCAGACTTTGTACCTGTGGCTCCAACAGAGGGGAGACTACATCAATGACAGGGGCCAACATCTCCATTGCCTTGCAAACGAACATCACCTCCGTCTTGTCAGGATTCAGCCTCAGTCTATTAGCCCTGATCCAGTCCCCCCATAGCCGCCAGACACCGAGTAAGCACCAAGACTGCCAGGCCTTGGTTGGTTGAAAAAGAGAGGTACAGCATACTGATGACACTGCATGCCAAACCTCCTGATCACCTCGCCAAGCGACTGCATGTATACGCTGAACAGGAGACGTGACAAAACAGAACTCTGCGGGACTCCACACGAGAGGTCTTGGTATGATAAAAAATGCACCCCGAGCGCCACTCGCTGAGTTCTTCCAGTCAAGAAGGAGCAGAACCATTCAAGAACAGTCCCGCCCACCACTGCACAATCCCACAGGCACAACACCAACAGCTCATGGTCAACAGTATCAAATGCAGCCGATAGATCAAATAGGACCAACAAGGTCAAACAATCCCGGTCCAAATCCCGGCGCAGATCATCCACCAAAGTCATAAGCGCAGTCTCGGTACCATACCCCGGATGAAAGACTGACTGAGAGGGATCAAGAAAACCAACGTGATCAAGATGCCCCTAATGCTGACGGACCACTACCCATTCAATAACCTTCCCTAAAAAGGGAAGGTTAGAAAGAGGCCAATAGCTGACAAGGGAGTCAACATCAAGCGACAGTTTCTTGAGCAGAGGCTTCACCACCACCTCTTTGAGACAGCCTGGCACCCTGCCATCCCGAAGGAAGGCATTGACCACCCCCGCCAGCAATGGCCCTATTGTCTCCTGGCGAGATTTAATCAGTCAGGACAGGCACGGATCCAGTTCACAAGACGTGGCCCTGACTGCCCCAAGAACATCGACCTCCTCGGTGGGCATCACCGACTGAAATTGATCCCACAAAACAGGGCAAGATGGGGCTTCCATAACCTCCAGTTCCCCCACTGTATACCCCAAATGTTGGGGTAGCATATTTAGTGCCTGGCCGGTATCCACATACTGAGATGGATACCCAACAAGTTCAACCCAAAATACCGAATATCAATGAGTTACTGAGGACAATCCAGCGGCCCACGTATGCCACCCACAAGCACCGTGCGCAGGCCATAATGCATGCGCTCAGGTGAGTCCGCGTGGGGCACGCGCAGCACAGCCACCCAGAACTGTGCTGAATGCATGGCACACAAGCACTCATTAGCACGTGCATTCTGGCCAGCGCATGGCGCTTGCAGGCCGCATACGTGGGCCACTGGATTGTGCCCACTGTCTTTCCAGTTTACCATTTTGCTATTCCATTCCAGCATACCACATTACAGTTTTGAGGGGGTGTGCATATTTTATTTTATTTTATTTTGATTTCTTGGCCGCCCCCTCCTGATGAACAATCACCCAGCACCACATGTTGAGTTCTCCCTGCCAAGAAGGAACGGAACCATTCAAGAGCAGTCCCATCCATCCCGGCGCAGTCCCGCAAGCAGGTCACCAGCATCTCATGGTCAACATGATTGAATGTAGCCAAGAGCTAACAGGATCAACAGGGTCGAACAACCTTGGTCCAACTCATGGCAGAGATCGTTGACCAAGGCCACAAGCACAGTCTCCGTGCCAAAATCCGGATGAAAGCTGGACTGTGAGGGATCCAGAAAACTGAGACTATCCAGATGCCTCAGTATCCGCTGAGCCACCGCCCATTCATTAATCTTCCCTAAAAAGGGGAAATTAGAGACCGGCCGATAGCTGGCCAGAGAGTCAATGTCCAATGATGGTTTCTTGAGCAGAGGCTGCACCACCGCCTCCTAGAGGTTGCCCGGAACTCTGCCCTCCCTAAGGGAGGCATAGACCACCCCAGCCAGCAATGGCCCCAACGTCTCCCCATTGGCCTTAACCAGCCAGGATGGGCACGGGTCCAGGTCACAACATGTGGCTCTAACTGCCCCAAGGACATCCTCCGCATCAGCAGACAACACCCACTGTAAGTTATCCCATAAAACAGGACTAGGTGAGGCTTTCATTACCTCTGGTCTTCCTACTGCTACAAGTGTGGCATCGAAGTTGTGGTGAATTTGAGCGATTTTATCCACAAAAACAGTTGACAAACATGTCACAGTGAGCACTGGAAAATTCCAGTTCCAGGCTATAGGAGGCCGGACTGACAGCCGCCTCACCACCCAGAAAAGCTCATTTGGAAGCGACTTTGTGGATGCTATGAGAGCAGCAAAGAACCTCTCCTTTGCTGCCTGCACAGCCACGGCATAGGTTTGTAAACTGACTCTATCGGTCAGCAATCGGTCAGCTTCAGTATGAGAGCAACGCCACCATCGCTTCAACCGCCGCCCTTCTTGCTTCATCCACTGCAGGTCCTCCATAAACCAGGGGAACCTGTGTTGTTGGCATTCAGGGAGCAGACGCCTAGGAGCTGTTCAGTTGATGGCCTCAGTTAGCAGAGTATTCCAGAGAGCCACAAGGTCATCAAGTGAACAGTTGTCGAGATCCAAGGGTATCTCCCCGAGAGCATTCTGGAACCTCTCCAGTTCCATAAGTCTCCGGGAGCAAACCAACCAATCTGGTTCTGCACCTTTCCAGGAGAGACATGCACCAGGAGTCCAGCCTGGTGGAGGTAATGATCCATCAATGGCAAGGGCACATCTGACACCTCCCCCACCAACTGATCCTTTGCCTCAAGGCCTATGCAAAATATCAGGTCTAGGGTAGGCCCTCCATCATGGGTTGGGCCAACAACCACCTGAGATAGTCCTATGGTTTTAGTTTTCCTTTACAAAAAAAAACCTTTGATTTTTTTTTTTGGGGTGGGGGAGGTGTTCGTAATAGACTCTACTGTTTTCTTTTTTTCTTTTTCTTTTCTTTTCTTTTAAATTAAAAAAAAATCACTCTGCAAATGGCTGCCAGGGCCATTTTGCGCATGTGTAGCCATTTTCCAAAATGGCGCCAGCAGCATCAGCACCATTTTGGAAAAGGGGGTGCACATGCCGAACAGCCCTGGCAGCCATTTTGTGTGTGCGTAGTGATTTTTAAAATTTGTAATAAAATAAAAAAAAATTAAAAATGAAAAAATGAAAATGAATGAAATCAATCAAATGTGTTTTGCTTAGTCATTCATTTTCATTACCTTCGTTATGAAAACAAATGGGAGAGAGAGGGGAAGCAAAAAATGAAGGGAAAGGGAAGGGGAAGGGGAAGGGGAAGAGGAAGAGGAAGAGCAAGAGCAAGAGGAAGAGGAATAGAGGGAGCAAGACGTGTGTGTGTGTGTGTGTGTGTGTGGTGGGGCTCCACTATGACAGACAAGTGGGATGGGGGGGATGTGGTTCAAAAATGTTTTGAGAACCCCTGGTCTAGAATAGTAGCACTTAACCTTTTTATGGGCAAAAGCCACCAAGAAATTTCTTAAACACTAGGGCTGCATTCCCATCTGTGGTGGCGGCAGAGGGAGCAGCGAGGGAAGATGCGGCAGCGCAGAGGAGCCGGCTGACAGGAAAAGAGCCGGTGCAAACGGGGATCTGCCGCAGCTTCTCCCGCGCATGTCAAGGCAGGATTTTGTGCCCTGACATGCACGAGAGAAGCCTCAGAAGATCCCCATTTGCACCAGCTCTTTTCCTGTCAACCGTCTCCTCCGCACTGCTGCGCCTTCCCTCACTGCTCCATCTTCCACCACTGCCCCTACAGATGGGAAGAGCTGCCTTAAAAAATCCAGGATCAGGAATGATTGGGCAGCAGCAGTAGGGGGTGTCCAATCCTGGCAGCGGTGACTGTAGAGTGCCAGGATGAGGCAGCTGGAAGCAACATGAGGTGGGAGACGAGACAGAGTAGCAGGAAAACTATGGAAAGTCATGTCCCTCCTCTCCCAATTCCACCCGTAGCCCTCTGTGGCACGGTCGGCCAGAATAAATGGCAGGAGGGGACATGGTAGGGGATACAGTACAAATGCATCAGGGCTTATGGGCCTCCAAGGCCACCCTAGGTTCCACCCACCTTGGACTTACTGTTGAGTCTTGAACCACTGGTCTAGAACAGCAGGTCAACTTCAAATTGCTGGCTAAAAGCTGAAATGGATAGCTCATTTGCTACCTATGGGTAATAATAATGGCAGTTCCAAGTACCATGTGGAGTGCGTGACGGGCTATCTGAGTACTGATCATTGGGCACCCAAAGACCTGAAAATACCAGGCATTACTGTTACTGAGTTATTGATTTACTGTTTTATCAGCTGGTGAATTGGTAAATTGATGTGGGAACTGGGATGGAAAGTTGAAAATAACATTTCTGGAACTTGGAAAACCGGTGTCGGAAGTCAGAAAATTGGGACAAAAACTGGTAAATCAGCACATTGGGTAGCCGGTCGGGGACTAAATGAATGCCAATTAGTATCCGATGTTACCTGGTTGAGTTGAATACCACAATACCCATTTTTGTAGGTACTTGTTTCAGCTGTCTGCTGGTTCCTGTTTTCCAGTCCCATCCGACCCTCTTCCTCTAGGCAACCGAATTCTTGGTGCAAGGCCCTATGTGTTCAGCTTCTTTCATCCTTCATCAAGGATGATACATCGTCACCTCCATCCACTTAACACTCCATTCTCTGTCTCACTGCATCTAATTGTTAATGTGCATCCACAGCCTAAGCTCTAATGGCTTTTGGTGCCACCGTTGCGGACTTGCTATGAATTCCTATTAAGGCAATGTAAGAAATGCTGCTAAATGCTAAATAGGAAAATCATCATAACCCATTAACAAGCATCCAGGGTGTCCTCTCTAATGAGGAAGAATATGGAAATGTATCAATAATAAAACACTCCAAAGTCAACATCATCTTAAGGAGACCAGTGGCTTTATTGTGGTTGTGAAGGCCTCTTGCATGGATAGCAGGTCAAAATAACCTGCTATCAAGGCTGTAACATTTAGCCACAAAAGGAATGGATGAAAATAGATTGCCATCCACAACACTGGTTTGCAGAGAAGTTTTAGCTTGAATGTAATAAGCACCTGAAATATGATGGTTAGCTCAGTAGCAGATCTGCTGTTCTGGAGATTCTCCTGGTGTAGCCATACTAGAAAAAGGGGGTGCGGTTGCACTGCGGCATGCACACCTGCTCCCTGGTTCAGCAGCATTCCCTGTTTCTGGATGGGAGACCACAGGGGGCAGAGAGGGAGACATTTCATCTTCTGCACTGGGGGCCCATTCCAACCTAGCTTCACCTCTGAATTTTCCATGGAAGTGGACTAGCCTGCAGGGATCTGGCACAACAAATGCACTGCACTGAAGCTCCGCCAATCCACTTTGATTTGGGGGAGGGCGAAGCTGGACCATGATGGTTGAGCAGACAGTCTCCCCCCCCCCAGTGCAATGTGCAAAATGGCAGTGCACCTGAGCGGTAGAGATGAAATCGGAGGTGCTGATACAGATCTCTGGTGGAATACAGCCTAGAGGTTGGAATATGACCCAGATCTGGGGCCACTTGGCATTCTGCCAGACCCAGATTGGAATGAGATATTCCACCGGATAACAGGGGGTGTTTTCAGATGGACCGACTAACCTGGGTCTGACTGTGCCAGCCCGTTTCACCCCCAGGTGGCCTGTTCATTTAAAGATGCCCGGCCAGATGCTGAAATGGAGCAGGTTGCATCTGCTCCAGGACAGCCCCGCCAGTGGTGCTCCGGAACACCACTGGCGGAGTGGGCCAGCCAAACCCGGGACTCTGGCCTGAAGTGGAACAGCTGTTCTTCAGATGCGCAGACCCATGATGCAGCTCCACTTCCAGGCAACATCATAGAGTTGCAGGCGCCAGTCTAGAGCACTGGGCAATTGCCCGCAACTCTATGGTGTGGGAAGACCATGGGCTGGGGAACCTACCTGACACATCGGTCCTGACCCAGGTGGGACTGGACTTGGGAAGACATGGGAGTGAACCCCCAGAGCAACTCTGGGTCAGGATGCCTCCGCATCTGTCTGAAAACACCCAGAGTCCAAACGGAATCTCCGCATAAGCTCTTCTTATGGTTGAACTTTAAATGGTTCTGTTTTCAGTGACTCTATTGGCTCAGGAGAGTAGAATCATAGTAGAATCATGGACTCATAAACTCAGAAGTTACCTCTGAGGTCATCTGGTCCACCCCCCCACCCCCTTCAGTGCGGGAAATCTACAGCTACAGCATCCCTGACAAATGGCTGCCCAGCCTCTGTTTGAAAACCTCCAGCAAAGGAGAGCCCACCACCACCCCTTTGGAAATTTGTGCCACTGTCGAACAGCTCCTACCATTTCAAAGTTCTTCCTAATGTTTAACCAAAATCTGCTTTTTTGTCATTTGAGCCCATTATTTCAGGTCTTTGCCATCTTCTGTGTAACAGCTCTTCATGTATTTGAAGACTGCCATCATGTCTCCACTTAGGGGTGTGCATGTCATTTTTGTTATATCAATAACGAAAACAAAATTTGTCATTTTCATTATCATTCTTGCAATAACCAAAATGACAAAAATTAATAATAAAATCAATAACGATAATGAACGTTGTTATTGATTTCGTTATTGCCTCACAGCCTGGCAGGTGTTTTGGGAGGAAAATGTGGCGAGGGGAGGAGGGAGCAGACATCTCGGAGCAAGAAAGAGTGTTGAACTCTTGAACTGGGCCTGTGATGGGAGGGGAAGGACCTGATGGAGGTAACCGCTGGCCAATGAGCAACGCAAGCAGGTCCCAAGCAGTTGAATGGCACCCTGTGATTGGTCAATGCCTCCTGCCTCCCAGAACCAATCAGGGGAGCTCTGGGGGAGGACACTGCAAACCTTTATTACTGCAGGGCTGGGCTGCTTGACTCTGGTTCTGTGTTAGCTATTGCTCTGTCAGGGGGCATTCGCAGAATCTGCTGGTGCTTGCACTAAAAATCCTCCCATATATATCCCTACCACCTTACCTTTCCCATCCTTATTCCTTACCCTTACATTTTACCTTTTTCCTTCCCCTTCCTGTCTCCCCCTGTACACATATAATAGAGACAGACAGACAGACAGACAGACAGATATAGTATAGTATAGTTTAGATAGATAGATAGATAGATAGATAGATATTATACCTCTGAGTTTTCCTTTTCCCTTCCCCTGTCTGTCTCCCCCTGCCCATATATTATGTAGATATAGATATTAGTTGTAGAGAGTTTATATATTTAGATACTAAGCTGTTTTATTATATATATTAGGATTATAGGATAGGAATATTTTGTATTATACATAGGTTAGGTTTAGCTTAGAGTCTGTATGTGTGTGTGTATATATATATACACACATATATATATACATATACATATACATATACATATACATATACATAAACTAGATACTGTGTGTATACCAATACCAATACCCCCAAAAAAATCTTTGTTTGAAATTGGTACCGATAATGATAATGAAAAATGACATTTTGTTATTAACAAGAATGAAAATGACACATTTTAATAACGAAAACGATAACAAAAAATGAAAAATGACACGGGGCCCTGGTGTGCACCCCTATCTCCTCTTAATCTTATCTTCTCTAGGCTAAACATACCCAGCTCTTTCAACCTTTCCTCATAGGACTCGGTTTCCAGACCCCTGACCACCTTTGTTACCCTCCTCTCAACCTGTTCCAATTTGTCAATGTCCTTCTTAAAGTGTGGTGCCCAGAACTGGACACACTACTTCAGATGAGGACTGACCAGTGCAGAATAAAGTGGAATACTACTTCTGGTGACTTGGAAATGTTGCTTCTGTTAATGCAGTCTAAAATTGCATTTGCCTTTTTTGCAGCTGCATCACACTGCTGACTCGTGCTCAGTTTGTGATCAACAATTCCCAGATCCTTTTCACATGTACTGCTGCTAAGCCAGGCATCCCCAGCGTGTATTTGTGGATTTAATTTTTCTTACCTAAATGCAGAACTTTACACTTTTTTTCCAGTTGAATTTCATTTTGTTAGTTTCAACCCAGTTTTCCAACTTAAAAGATCATTCTGAATTTTATTTCTGTCTTCTAAGGTGTTCGCTATCTCTCTCAGTTTTGTGTCATCTTCAAATTTAATAAGCATTCCCTCCACTCCTTCATCTGTCTTTAGTAAAGATGTTCACCAGTATCAGGCTCAGAACAGAGCCTTGCAGCACCCTGCTCGATACTTCCCTCCAGTTTGAATGGGAGCCATTGATGAGCATTCTTTGAGAATTGTTCTTTAAGCAGCTGTAAATCCATCTAATGGTAGTATCTTCTAGCCCATATTTTACCAGCTAGTCAACAAGGATACCATGGGGACTTTGTCAAATGCTTTGCTGAAATCATGATATATTATGTTCACGGTGTTCCCATGATCCACAAAACTAGTAACTCAATCAAAAAAGGAGATAAGGTTAGTCAGACATGACATTCTTGAGAAATCCATGCTGGCTTCTGTTAATCACTGCATTGTTTTCTAGATGCTTACAAATTGACTGCTTTATAATCTGTTCTATCTTTCTAGTTATCAATGTCAGGCTGACCAGTCTAGTTTCCCAGATCCACTTCTTTTCCTCTATTTGAAGATAGGAACAAATCTGCCCATCTCTAGTCTTCTAGAATCTCATCTGACCTAGGGATGGGTGAACAGATCGCAGTTTGGGTTCGGCCGTTCGGTTCGGCTGCGTTCGGTTCGTCCGTTCGGTTTGGTTAGTTCGCCGGGTTCGGGTTCGGCCATTCCGTTCGGCCGTTCGGTTGTTCGGTTCAGCCATTCGGGAAATGTTGTTATGGGTGTTTTTTTTGTTTTTTCTATGGTTTTTGGTTTTTTATTGGGTTTCATATGGTTTTCTTCTTTTTTTTTTAATGTTTTTTTTAAAAAAAAAATCGAATACTATATATCTATCTATCTACACTAAATCTAACTGCTATTAACTATTCTAAATGCTATGAACTAAATGGATTATCTAATAAGTACACAGGCCTACTCCTACAAACACTAAAACTAAATCACTAA
>QEPC01002388.1:14718860-14734304 GCA_003113815.1 Sphenodon punctatus | reverse complement strand
TATGAGGAGAGGCTTGGTAGGTTGGGGCTCTTCAGCTTGGAGAAGAGACGACTGAGAGGAGATATGATAGAGGTCTATAAAATCATGAGTGGTGTGGAACTAATAAACAAGGAGCAGTTATTTACCCTCTCAGCTAGTACTAGAACTAGGGGACACTCCATGAAACTCATGGGTGGCAAGTTTAAAACAAATAAAATAAAATATTTTTTCACTCAGCATATAATTAGGTTGTGGAATCTACTGCCAGAGGCTGTGGTACGGGCCAGTACTATAGTTGCGTTTAAAAGAGGTTTGGACAAGTTTCTGGAAGATAGATCCATTAGCAGCTATTAGCCAGACAGGATCAGGGAACATGATGGGAGCTGGGGCAAAACAACAGGGAATGGATTCCCCATTGTGACCTTTTGGGTGCTTCTCTCAAGCCACCGTGATTGGCCGCTGGGTTAGATGGACCATTGGTCTGACACAGTATGGCACTTCTTATGTTCTTATGTTTAAGATCTGGGTGAGTGATTTAGACACACAGAAAGTCCAGTATGTAATAGCAAACATCCAGGAAAAATGTGTGTGTAAAAACACCCTATCTCACTTCTGTGGCATTTGGTTCATTTATCACCCTTCTCCCCCCACCGAACCCCCACCCCGGTTACACGATATATAGTGCTAATCAGTAGGGATAGGACTCTGGTGTTTTTTTTTCAGTTTTAGTGTTTTGGGGGTTGGTTCTCCAAGAATTTCAGTTCTCGTTCTGGTTTGTGGTTTTTTTGCATTGACTTTTTTTGTGGGGGGGAGGGAAGGAGGTTGCACTGAAAAAAAAATGGGGAAAAATCTGTGCAAATCCCCCCACCCCCAAAACACTGAAACCGAAAGAAGATCCCAAATTTCGGACAGAACCAAAATGGCAATTTTGGGGCTGTTTTGGTTGTATCCAAAACCAAAATTCTCATCCCTACTAATCAGGTACTAAGTAGTACCTATTTATAGGGGTGGGAATTCCGGTTCTCCCGAGATCCGATATTGCCAGTATTTGGGTGTATCGTCTTAATCGGATATTTACCTGTACCAGCATACCGGATTTTTAACATTGGCTGTACTATTGGATTTTTTACATTGCGACCATCAAAGTCAATAGCCACAATGTAAAAAATCCGGTACCACGGCCAATGTTAAAAATCCGGTATGCTGATACCGGTAAATCCGGTACCAGGAAGATCCGATACCAGTACATCCAGTATCCAGTATTCTCCCCGGTGTTCCACCCCTAGTACCTAACATTACAGGGTCAGATCACATACTATAATTTCTATGGGCATACCCATTTTTGCAGGTACTCATTTCAGTCCTAGACAGGAAGCTTTACATTAGGGGTGGGAATTCCAGTTTTGGATACCACCAAAATCATTCAGAAATGGCTGTTTCTGTTTTAAAACTCTAATCTGTAAATCAAGGTCATTAAGTATATTTTTTTGGTTCTGGCATTTTGGTTTCCCCTTCAGTGATTTTAGATGTTGACTTCAACTGTAATTTAAGCTTCAGCTTAACTGTAACCGGCACTGACTACTCCGCACTTCAATTCACTACACTTCAAGGCTGTGTGTGTTGTCCTAGACGGTTCCACTTGCTATGGTGAAAAAAGATCCGAAACTGAAAAAAAAAATTACCAAAATTTCACCCCGAGTCCCACCCCTACTACATGGAGTTCAGTACTGGATCAGGCCCCTCCTGGTCTGCTCTGTGAGAAGTGAACGCATGTCAGAACTTACGTGCATCTGAATTCTGCGGGAAGTAGCTTCCGTCTTTTCATATACATTACATTATGCAAAAATGAATGGTGAAATGTATTTATTAGCAGATGGAAATAAATAGATTCTGGGCTATTATTGTTAAGATTTTTTTGCTTACTGCACTGGAGTTTTGCTGCCTTTATCCAGAGCCACAGCTGCAGAGAAGCTGGAAGCATTCAGTAATCAGATAACACAAGTACAGTAATTTTTAACATACACACAGCCTGCTTGCCCATTCCTTTAGTTTTTCTTTCCTTTTAATCTCTGCTCTGTGTTGGAGTCAGGCTGACAGCAAGAGTTGTCACTAGAGCTGAAAGAGAGTACTTGAAAAAATGGGTAAAATGTCTAATTTTCAGTATCTGAATCAACCCAAGTGGTACCTGATTACAGTACCTGATACCATGCAGTATCTGGTTATGACCCAATTGGGTATCTGATGTCCTGAAATGTTGACTTCTGGTTCAGATTTTTCAACATTTTTGTTGATCTAATGACTCCTGACATTGATTTATTGGGATTCCATCAAATTCTGAAAATTTTTCAGCAACTTTCGTTCCAAGAAAACCACTTCTGGATCCAATTTTCTTTTTAAAAACATTTTTCTTCAATTTTTCTTCTTAAAATACATATTTATGGGTTTTCTGTCCCAGAAAATCAACTTTCCGATCCTGGAAAGTCAACATCCAGTCCTGGAAACTACTTCTAGTAACTATTAAAAAAAAAAAAAATCATGCTAATTTTCCAACTCAATATACCAATTGGTATACTGATATACCATTTGGAAATCAGCAAATTGAAACATTGGCACTGGAAGTTCTTGATTTTGGGGGGTTTCGGGTACCCAATTGCCACCCGTGTAACTGGTCAGGTACCGATGCAGTACCCCCAAAAGCAGGTATTACGGGTACTAAATCTAGTACCTGCTTCATCTCTAATCTGGGTTTTGCCTGGAGACTCTGGGTTTTGAGGCTCTGCTTCCCCACACCTCTCTTGGAACCACTTGGACAGCCATGAAACCAGGTTGGTCTCCACTGGCTCTTAATTCTTCTGCAAACACTGGCAACACTTACCCCCCCGAGAACAGCAGTCAAAAGTCTCTCCTGGCAGTAAGGGAGGAGAGATAATCAGGGTGGGGCCACAGTGAGAGAGTTCTGATGTGAAGCTCCATTCTGAGAGCCACTTTGATAAAGAATGCAAGCTCCGAGGACCTCATAGAAGTTGAGAGTGGAGGTGCTTAAAGGGTGCACTCAAGAAAAGGAGGTCCTAGATTCATGGATCTGTGCCATGGATCTTTCCCCTATTCTTGCATGCATGCCCTCATCTCTGCTCCCTTACCCCGACCTCAGTTTTTCAGTCATCCAAATTGGTACCCGAATATCCCTCTCCACATTTTCCCTCCAAAACCCAACTGCCACAGCACTAATAATAACGACAAAGATGACAACGTTGTCATTTTTGTTATCGTTATCGTTATTCTTGGTTGTCATTTTCATTATTGTTATCATTATTCTCAGTTGTTTTCATTATCGTTATTCTTGGTTGTCGTTTTCATTTTTGCAATAATGAAAACAAAAACAAAAATTACAATTTTCGTTATCGTTATTGTAATAACAAAAACAACATGCACACCCCTACAAGAGATTTGGAAGGGGCTGGGAGGAGGGGCATAGGGGTTTTTCATGCATCAAAGCACTCCATCTATCAAAGTCAATGGGAGCTGAACCACTGACTTCCGTGGATGGAGGATTTGTGCCCCTGGTGAAGGGTTTTTCTATGGACTGCGGTTTGTGGGCTGAATCCTGCAGTAACTTAAAACCAGAGCAGGGCTGCTCTGTTATACTTGTCCACCAGGAAAGAGCCTTCTGGTCTCTTGTATTTCCAAGCTGTGAAGATAAATCTCAGCCTTAAGGATTACAGATAAATTATCTTATGGATACCAGGGACAACAGGTCAGAAAATTATCTGGGGAAAAAAGGGCAAAATAAGGGATTACTGCTATGAACCATTAAGCAAAATTCTAGTTATGTTTTATGTACTGTTGAATAAAGACCTCATTGTTATTTATTAAAGTGCCATCCATAAGCGATAACCCATGATGGAAGAGGACAGATTTATTATTGTTCCCTGCAATGTAAAAAGGTTAGCCCTGCTTTAGACTGCAAAACAATACACTTTTAAGCTAATGGGGGTACTTAGAATTTGATAGAGCCCTGAACTGTCCTTGATATTTATTAATAGGACAGATTTCCCAGGGCTGACTTGTAAAACCTTCAGCTGCTTGACATGGATTTTCCAGTGGCGGCTGGTGGGCGTTTAGGTTGGTGGGGGAGGAGGTACGGCTCAGCTTTGGGGAAAGCTTCCATACAGCCCTCATTATTATTTATTTATTTATTTATTTATTTCATGGTATTTATATGCCGCCCCCCATGCCTACGGCATCTCGGGGCGGCTTTCAGCACAATATAAAATAATTTTTATCATTAAAAAAATCTACAATACCACTTAAAAACAAATTTAAAAGACCCCCCACAAAAATTAACCCACCCCCTCACCCACTCCTCTGAAGGCCTGGGTGAACAGCCAAGTCTTAAAGATACGTCGAAAGGCCAACAGGCCTGGGGCCAGGTGAGCCTCCTCCGGAAGGGAGTTCCACAACCACGGCCCAGCCACCGAGAACGCCCTCTCCATTGTGGCTCCCTGTCTTACACGGGGGACCACCAGAAAGGCACCCCCGGTGGACTTAAGGGATCGCTCTAAAGCACGGAGGGTGAGGCGGTCCCCGAGATATGAGGGGCCCAGACCATGCAGGGCTTTGTAAATCAATACTAACACTTGAATCTGGCTCGGTACACTATAGGCAGCCAGTGCAGAGTGCGGAGCACCGGTGTTATGTGCTCATGCTGCCCCGTCCCCATCAAGAGACGGGCTGTTGCATTCTGCACTAGCTGCAGCCTCCGAACCAGAAACAAGGGAAGCCCCATGTAGAGCGCGTTGCAGTAGTCTAGCCTCGACGTGATGAAGGCATGCATGAGAGTGGCCAGATTGGGCCCGGAGAGGTAAGGTCGAAGTCCCCATACCAGATACAGCTGGCGAAAGGTGGCTTTAGCCACCGCCTCCACCTGCCGATCCAGACGGAGGCCCGAATCCAAAACCACCCCCAGACTCTGAACCTGAAGAGCAACAGGCAGGTGAAACCGCCCCCCCTCCATCAGGGGGGCCAGCACCTCACCCGCCCTTCCCACTACTATCACCTCCGTCTTATCGGGATTGAGCTTCAGTCTGCTCTGCCGCATCCAATCTGCCATGGGCTCCAAACATTGGGAGAGTAACGAGACAGCAGGACCTGGGTCAGTTGAAAATGAGAGGTACAGCTGAGTATCATCAGCATATTGGTGACATTGCACCCCGAACCCTCTCACAATCTCCCCCAGGGGCTGCATATACACATTGAACAACAGTGGAGATAGAATGGAAACCTACGGAATGCCGCAGGTCAACGCCCGGAGGCTAGATGTTTCAGGCCCCAGCACCACCCGCTAGCTTCTACCTGAGAGGAATGAACAGAACCATCCAAGGACAGTCCCGTCCAGACCTCCCAAGTCTCTCAGCCATCTCAACAGCAGTCCATGGTCCATGGTATCAAAAGCAGCTGAGAGATCTAGCAGGATCAGAAAGGTCGAACATCCTGGGTCCATCTTCCAGCGGAGATCATCCACCAAGGCCACCAACGCCGCCTCAGTACCGTAGCTGGGGCGGAACCCAGATTGAAAAGAGTCAAGGAAACCAAAGCTGTCCAAATGCGCCTGGAGTTGCAGTGCCACTGCCCGTTCAATAACCTTCCCTAAAAAAGGAAGATTAGAGACAGGTCGGTAGCTGGTGAGTGCGTCCACATCCAAACATGGCTTCTTCAGCAGGGGGCGCACCACAGCCTCCTTGAGACTGGGTGACAATCTCCCCTGCCGAAGGGACGCATTCACTACCCTCGTCAGCACATCCCCAAAGTCTCCCTGGAGGCTTTTAACAACCAGGATGGGCACGGATCTAGTTCACAACTAGTGGCTCTGACAGACCCCAGGACATTCACCACATCAGCTGGTGTCACTTCCTGAAACTCATCCCAGAAAGATCGACCAGACAGTGCCTCCATAACCTTGTGCCCCATCGCTTACTGCTTCCAATCCGGTGTCAAAGTTACTCTGGATCTGAGCAATCTTGTCTGCAAAGTAGGTGGCAAACTCCTCACAGCAGACCTGGGAGAAGTCCCCAGTCAGGCGGAGAAAGGCCAGACTGACCAGCCCCCGCACCACCTGGAACAGCTCTGCTGGACGCGACTTCACAGATGCTATGAGGGCAGCAAAGAACTCCTTCTTTGCTGTCCTCACAGCCTCAATATAGGACCACAAATGGGTCCTATGGAGAAGTCGGTCAGATTCAGAGCGAGTCTGACGCCAGCGTCGCTCTAGTCTCCTACCTACCTGTTTCATACACCACAGCCCCACAGTAAACCAAGGGGCCCTGCGGTGACGAGATGGAGGGAGAAGACGTCTCTGAGCCACCCTGTCGATGGCCTCCCCCAACAAGATGTTCCAATGCTGGACAAGCTCATCTGCAGAGCGGCCGTCCGGGTCTAAGGTTAACTCCCTCAAAGCCTCCTGGAACTGCTACGGTTCCATCAGCATCCGAGGGCAGACCAACCTAACTGATCCATTCCCCTTTTGGAGGAGGTGCGCTGAGAGACTGGCCTGTAGGAGATAATGATCTGTTCATGACAAAGGTGTGACCCTCACATCCCCCACTAACAGATCACCCGCCTCAAGGCCAGAACAAAAGATCAGGTCAAAAATATGACCCCCCACATGGGTCGAGCAGTTGACCACTTGGGACAAGTCCATGGTTGCCATGGCGGCCATGAATTCACGCTCCACTCCTACAAGGTGGGCATCGGCATGGGCATTGAAGTCCCCCAGGACCAAGGTCCTGGAGGAGCTCAGCTCCACCTCCGAGGCCAGCTCTGCTAGAGCGGGAAGGGATGCTGCCTGACAGGAAGGGGGCCAGGGTTCCTAGTGTTCTGTTCAGTTAAAAAAAAAACACCTAAATTCAGTTTTCTGTTCAGATACAAAAAACCTAAATTTTCTGATTAACCCCCACTCCCAAAATCTGTGTTTATCATCATTTTAAAAAATATATGTCTTTTTTGTTATTCATTCACAATATTCACTTTAGAAGAGCACAGGATATAGATTCCCTTTGCCCCTTTTGAGCCTGAGTTGGTGGGAGACACCAAAGGCTCTTGGATATACTGCAAGGAAGTATAAAGGTTAGGGATCAGGATAAATGTGCAGTAAAGAACAATTTTTTAAGAGATCCGCTTTTTAAAGGCATCATATCTGCAATGAACACAAACATAATATGGATCCACAAATAGTATGACACAAGCATCCAACTCCGAAAAGATGTCTTTCCCCGCTGCCCCTGTGCGTTCCCCCCTGCCCCTGTGCATTACTCTTACCCCTCGCCCCCTCGTGTGTCTAAAAAGATGTCTCATTGTGTTTTTCCCACTCTTGGGATTTCCCCCTCCCCCCCGTGTGCATCTTTCCTCCTTGGTGTTTGTGACTCTTACCCCTTCTCCCCCGCCCGTGTGTGTCTGCTATGTGTCAGAGCAACACAAGCTTCAAAGGGGTGTGTGTGCCCTCCTTCATGACTGCTCCCCAAGGCACCAGAGCAACACCTGCAGTGAAGGGGCAGCAAAGTGTTGTGTGTACCCTGCTCATGCCAGCTAGCCGGACCACCAGAGCAATGGAAGTATTAAAGGGGCAGCAAAAGGGGGTGGGGGAGTCCCTCTTCATGGCAGCCGCCCGAGCTACACAAGCACCCCCCCTTCCATGAATGGCAGTCCAACCAGTCTCTTACTGCTGCTCTGTAGTGCGCTGAGCTCTTGAAGCGATCAGAACGCTCATCAGCGCATGGGCAAGGAGAACCTCCGGGTGCGCTTCTGGCAAATGCAGACCTTCCAGCTAATTAGAGAAAGCTGCGGGTGAATTTTAGTGGCCGGGAACATCGGACAAAAACAAGGAATTCCATAGTTTTCTCTGAAAAACACAAAATTCCGTTGTTTCCTGTGGTTTTCCATGGTAAACAGAAAACCAGGAGCCCTGGTTATTACACATCAAAGAATCCAAACGTCTCCCCATTCATCCACCACCACCTCATTTGCAAGAGCTGAATGTTTCTGGATCCAGCTCAGATGTGATACACAAGGACTGTAGATACAGCGGAGTCTGCTGAAGTCAAATTTCTCGAGCCACATAAAAATAGTTTGATTTAGGAATTCTACTTTAGCAGAAGTCACGGGGCTGGAGAAAACTGATGCTCAGATTAAATTAGCAGCAGGTTTCTCTATATCCATTACCCTTCCCTTGAGAAACATCAAGTTGGGAGAGACAGCAGTTAAAACCTGTGTGTATGCGAGCAATAAACGCATGTAATTTGATTGGTCTGGAAACTAGTACTTGCTCCCGTTACAGTCCCCTTGAAAGTCTGAGGCCGCTTTTACACGAGTGGCACGATGCAGCGCATTGAAGAACGTGCTTCTCGAAAAGCCCCGCAGGATGCCTTTAGATGCACCAGAAATAGACGGCCACCATAGAAATCGCAGATCTCACAGTCTTTTTGAAGAAAGATTTGGGAAACCCCGAGGCTTCCCAAATGCGCCTTCAAAAAGACTGAGCGAGCTGCGATTCCTATGGTGGCTGGCTACTTTGGGCACATCTAGACGCACCTCACAGAGCTGTTCAGGAAGTGCGTTCTTCAACACGCTACATCCCGCTGCTCATGTAAAAGCGGCCTCAGAGTCAGAACGGACAGAATTTCACACACAGAGCTAGGCCTGCCTCCATCCTTCTCCATCGCATCAGAAAGTATGATAACATTTCCCGCTGCACTCAGCTCACAAAATGTTGCGCCTAAAACCTGCTAATAAATTCTCCTTTAACGCTACAGGTAACCAGACCACACCGACTGAGTGAGCAAGGAGTCCCCACAAGTAGAAAAGGGGCTTGGGACAAGCAACAGAATTTTTACGTTAAAATGGACAAATACAGAGAGATACTGGCCGTTATTAAATGGGACATGCCCACAGAGCCCCACCCACCCACCCAGGGGCCCATCTGAAGGGGGCATGGGTGGGCATGGACTCCTGTGACCCACACACCGTCCACTCAGGCCCATGCATGGAGCATTGGGGACAAATCTGGGACACTCCATGCAGGGGCAGGAGTGGGTGATGTGTGGGTAGGGGCACACACCCAGTGCACACCGATCCCGGCCCGATTTATCCCCCTCACTTCCCATGCATGCATCGGGGCTCCACACAGCCCGCAGAGACCCACCCACCACAGCCACGCCCTTTTAAAAACAACCATTGAAAATCCAAAGAGAAGAGACACACCTTCCAGTGGGTGGGCAAGAGAACATCTCAAGGGGAAGCAAGCGTTGTGGAGAAAATGAGTAGCCCTAAAACATCACCAGCAGAAAAAGGCAGGGGAGCAAAGGGGGTAATTTCAAACAGGAGACCGAGGGTAAAGCCACACAGGACAAGGCCAGCCGGATCATCCCCCACCTGCTCTGGGGAGTGCGAACTCACCCACCACACTTTGGGCCAACAGGGAGCGCAATCCAAACGATCTGCCCCACCATGGACCAATTGGGCGGTCTGCCGTTAGAAGTCCCATGATACCCCGGGGTGGATTGAGGAGCCATCCACAAGGCACACGGTCATAAAGCCTCAGACTTGTAAGAAAGTGTTTAAGGGGGGGGGGGAAATGCCTAATTTGGCCATTTTTGCACCGACGCCCCCCCTTGGTGTGCAGGCGGGTGTGCGATGGGGAGGGGCGTCCATACGAACGGTGCGGTGGTGGATGGGGAGATGGGTGTCCGCCCATGGAAACACCACAGGTGGCGGGTGGAGGTCGGTGTGCGCTTCCGGCACATACCCATCTCCACCCATCACCCACCCACAGAGCCCTCGGAAAAAACGAAGGCGACTCCATGGGTGGAGATGGGTGTGCACCGATGGAAAAGGAAGCACCCCCACCCCTCCACCCACCGCTGACGCACACCCATCCCACTCTATCTGTGCAAAAAGGGCGTTTAATCAATACAGCAATAGCCCAACTCACAAGAGGGGTCCTTTTCACACAGACACTCTAACACTGATAAAATGGTTGTTACATTTTATCATACATGTTGCCGGGCACCCCAGAGTACACCTGCTGCCCTGCAACATGTATAATAAAATGTAACACCCATTTTATCAATGTTAGAGTGTCTGTGTGAAACGGACCATAGATGCAACCTTTCCCCCTCTTATCTGGGGCAAGGCACAAGCAGAGAATTAAGGAAAACTTCCTTAGAAGTAAGCCAAACACCTGCAATCAAATGTGAAAAAGCTCCCTCCCTCGAATGGTTCTTGAAAAATCCAAATAACTCAAGCATTCAAATGAGAGTTCCTGGGTGAAAGCACAAGGGCACATTCTTTGTAAAAGACAAGTTGCTGTGAACCTGAGGCTGGGACCAAAAAGGAAAGTAGCTTGCCTCTCCCTTGCTTGCTTTTATAGACCCCCTGCTAGTCCCACCTTCCCATCTCCAGTACCTTTCAAGGTGACCCCCCCGTCCTCTTAATTGGCCAGGTTTCCACACAGGAATCTAGGCCTTTTCATTGTGGCTCCTCCTCTTCCCCCTCCCCTTTCATTTACTGCACAGATAGTATACCACAGGAGTGCTTGCCCGGGGCATCTGCATAGTAAAAACTCCTCCACCTACTGCCCTGCTATTTCCTGCCCCCCCTCCCCCCCATCCCTGACTCCTCTTTGTGCCATTCCAGTGACACTTCCCCCTCTCATCCCACCCATTGGTCTGTCTCAGTGTTGTGCACTTCTGCACGTGTGGCAACTGGCGCCTGCACACATACGCAAGAGCAGCCAACATGGGATGGGTTAGGGGGGTGACGGGGGGGATTTCTTTTTCTTTTATGCATGTGACCTGTGCCATTTTGGAAAAGGGCTGTGCATGCACAGAATGCTCACAATTTTGTAGGGGTGGGACACCAGGGAGAATACCGGATAACGGATGTACCAGTATCAGATCTCCCTGGTACCAGATTTACCAGTATCAGCATACCGGATTTTTAACATTGGCCACGTACCATTTTTTTTTACATTGCGGCTATTGACTTCAATGGCCGCAATGTAAAAAAATCAGGTACGCAGCCAATGTTAAAGATCCAGTATGCCGGTACAGGTAATATCGGATGTATCGGATAAACCGATACAACCAAATACCGGCAATATTGGATCTTGGGAGAACTGGTATTCCCACCCCTAGTATTTTGCACATGTGCACAGCATTTAAAAAAAATAATCTAAAATCTCATGAGATCTTGAAACGTTAGCAAGATCTTCTTGAGATCACGCTGCCAGTTCATGATTTCTTGCTAGATTCTTGCAAGAATCATTCTGATTCTCATTTCACCCCTAGTCTAAATCTCTCTTGCTTCAGCTTGCACCTGTTTATTCTCGTCCTTCACTCCATAGCAAGAGACAGGAATTGTTTTTCATCTTCTTTATGAAAGCTTTAAATTTTGCTTAGACTGTTTTCATAATCCCCTTAGTCTTCTTTCTCCAAGCTGAACATACTCCACTCCTTCAACCTCTCCTTCAGATGAGGCTGAATCATATAGGGCCACACATGTGCGGGGAGGCGGGGGGGGGCATCCATGCGAACTTTGCAGCAGGTGCAGGGGGGATGGATGGGTTCCTGTAGGAATGGTGCCCGCGGTGGGTGGGGGTGCGTGTGCACTCCTGCGCTCCACCCACCTCCACCCATCACCCACACATGGAGCAACGGGATCCAATGCCTGTTGCTCCATGCATGGAGATTGGTGGAGGTGGGTGGAGATGGATGTGCACCCGTGGTAACGGGCGCATATTCACCTCCACCCACCATGGGCACACACCCATCTCCTCACCCACCGTGGCCCATTTGAAAAGGACCTTAGATGATCATCTGAACAATTCAGAGCCAAGAAGTCCTATTTGTTTTTCTCTACTTCTCCTTCCCCAGCCTCTCAGTGTGCACCTTTTTTGCTTCTTTGGTGAAATCCAGTCTTATAGCTTGGCATGAAATTTCAAATGACTCATGCCCAAGAACAGGGTGGACAGTCCTGATGAAGACCAAAAGATCTTAAAGGTTGTCTACTCTGTCACGGAGGAATATAGGGCCACACATGTGTGATACTGGCCTACATGTAGACTAAAAGCCTAGTAAATATGTAATGCAAAAGGTGCAAAATGTATGCAATGTTACAATTAAGAACTGTAAAACTCAAATCAAGACTGTGACACATGACCAAGCGCCAGGAAATGGAAAGACAGTTTGTGGATTTGCCCCAGACGGATGGCCAGAGACATTAAAATTGCTAATGCAGGTAGAATTTGCCTACGTGACAGAACTCACATTCCTTCAAGGTGGGAATGAGAAACAAAGGGCTCTGAATTGTTATTTAAGGAGGCCATTAAGTCACCTTCAGTTTCTCTCTTGCTTGGTCAGAGCCATCTTTTCTTGAGCACTCTCATCTGCATCCTGCATCTTGCCAGCAAGCAAGGCTGGAAGACATGGACGGAGAGGCATGACTTTGCTTTCTAGCAACTCTAAGACTGAAGACCCAGTCGCTTACATCAAGGACTGAGAGGAACTTATGGACCTTTGTAGGGTAAGATGCTTATTTAGGAACTCAACCAGTATAGATCAGGAATACGTTATATTTACCTTTGGTTTCTAATAACCACTCTGTATCAACAATCTTGCTTATGTAATCACTAAACTAACTTCTTATCTTTATGAAGAAGTGTCTGTGTCTAACATTGGAACACAAGTGAGCAACAAGAGTTCTCAAGCTCTTGCGAACCCAGAGAGAAAGCGTCTGTAAACGGGAAGGATCAGGCCCTTGAGTGACAAAGGGGTTGTCCCTGTGGCAGGCTTGAATCGGCCAGAGAGAAAAACTGATTAAAGTGGGCTGTATGCGAGGGAAACTGAGTCAATCAAACCCGGTGAAGTGGGGGTGCGGACCTCCAACCCGTGACAGTGGCACCCNTGAGGGAAACTGAGTCACTCAAACTTGGTAAAGTGGGGGTGCGGACCTCCAACCCGTGACAGTGGCACCCAACGAGAAGGGTCAAGCTCAGTTTGTGGACCAATGTGTAGAAAGTAGAGGAGCGTAGCCAGGTGACTGGAATCCTCTGAGGGGAGTAAATCCCATACCTGCAGAGACTGAAAGTCCTACCTCCAACCCGTGACATACTCCTTAGTGGAAAAGACTGGAAGGGTACTGAAAGAAAGGAGAAGTGGAACAAATTATGGATGGATGGTCCTTTTTCTTGGTATGGCTAGAAGGGATCTACCTTGTAAAGGGCTCTGTCCATGGCATTGTCAGAGCAAGCCTTAATTGCTATTGAAAATCTATGCAGAGTCTGTTAATCAAAACCAATTGCCACTTTCCTCAGAGATGAAACAAGGAGCTCTCTGACTTCTAAAAGAAGTGTCTGAAACCCTTGCAGCTAAACATAATTGCATGCTGCCGAGTGACTAAGTTTAATAAACATTTACTAGCGCACCTCTTACATCTTCATTCTGAGCACTTGCAATTTATCCCAATCTATCTGGGTAAAAGCGCTAAGTTCCTTCAAAGAGATAACCACGCTCTACTTTGTACTTTTCCATGTAAATTAAACCAGCCAGACTATAAAACACCCGGGGGGAAAAACATGGTCCTAAGTAAGTTTCAAGCATTTCTAAATACTTGGGCACATCTTGCTAATGGCTTGTTTGTCATTTAAAATGAGGATTTCAGATACCCATGCATTTAGGGCTTTCTGCTCCAAACACTGTATTCTAAATAATCCAGGAATGCATTTCCTGGTGACAGGAAACTTCTTTTACTGCAACAATATTTTAAAGTCACAAATAAGCAAACATCAATTTGCCAAGGTAAAGCCCACACCTGACACAGATGATGCATTAAGCATGAATGATGGTTCCGATTCCATGCTCTGCGGATCCCACACGGAGCCACACGTGTGTGTAGCCATGTGGGCTCTGTGCACACCCAGATTGCCAGCAAATTGTGCTGCATATGCATGCGGCTTGCACGCGGGACTCTGCAGAGCCTGGGGCCATTGTTTCCAGTTACATGGCATCAATATGTTTTAGAGAAATAATCAAAGCTAAGGAAAGTGATTGTTCCCACTCCCCACCTCTCACGAACACACCAGAAATTATGTCCATGTTTTTTTATATAAGGTTCATCCGCATAATGCTCTGTTTGAGTGGGTAGTGGCACAAACCCATATTCGCCGGGGTGTGGTATGAAATCCTTGTTGCTTCTCTTGATGATTCTTTGTTCTTCCTGCCTAATGCAAAGGGTGGGCCATTGAAAAAATGCAGGGAACTCAGCAGTCATGTGAACGTATTGCTATGGGGCAACAGGGCCGGCCTTACAAATTGCAGGGCCCTGGGCGAAGACAAAATGCGGGGCCCCACAGGCCCCACCCCACAGGCCCCGCCCATGCCCCACAGGCCCCGCCCACGCCCCCCACACAAATGCAAAGAATTCCCCCCATGCCATGGCAACCCATCAGTGCAATGAAATCAATATGAAAGAGAGCACAGGGCACAGATATTGGTTAAAAAGACAACTATTTATTTAAAACACAAGCAACTGTCTTAAATTAGCAAGCAACTGAAACTCCATTTAGAGACCCACTGCCAAATTCTGGCTACTACAAACTGCCAAATTCTAGTGCTGAATGCTAGTCTACTGGCCCCATCTAGTGTATCCTCACAACAACCCTGTGAGGTAGGTTATTATTGTTTAAACCTTACAGATGGAGAGAGAGAGAGATGATGAGTCTCAACAACCAATCTATTTTATGTACCACCGGTCCACCCCACCCCTGGGTTTAAATGAACCCTCAGCTGCTTAGACCGCACTCAAAGAGAAAAAAGGCACTGAGCATTTGATGTGAACACTGCCCTCACGTCTAGGTAGGCACACCCAAGGGGCAGAGGGACATCTGGCAAAAAAATGGCTACCAGTTTTACTGGTTACCGGTTTGCAAAAAAATGGTTTACCGGATTAAAACCCGTTTACCGGTGCTGGATCTATTCCATTGATTTCAATGGGGAACTGTCAGTGTCCCCATTGAAATAAATGGGGGGGGAAAACAATCCCTCCCCCTCCCAAGCTGTGTGGGTGGAAGACACCCCCCACCCACCCTGCCCAGTCTGGATTTTTTTTTTTTAAATTTTCCCCCCGAAGTCCCTGGGTCTGGGCCGCCACCCGCGACCCGGAGCCCACACCAGCGGGTAGGTACTAGGGTGATTCCTGGGGTGGGGGGTGGTTTAACACACCCCCCACCCCAGGGATCACCCTATCCCCCCACCCAAGGATCGCCTAGCTTTGGTGCTCCGGGCGGCGGCAGCAGCACGGCGCTCCGGGCGCCTTCAGCGCTGGCTGTGGCTGCTGGCTTCAGCGCTTACTTACTAGGCCTTCCGGGGAACTTCCGGGTTCCCCGGAAGGCCTAGTAAGCGCTGAAGCCGGCAGCCA
>QEPC01002388.1:14695372-14716021 GCA_003113815.1 Sphenodon punctatus | reverse complement strand
TTAAAAAAAAAAAAATCCAGGCTGGGCAGGGTGGGTGGGGTGTGTCCCCTCTTCCACCTGTGCATCCTGGAGAGGGGACGGAAAAGTGGTTGTTTTTTTTTCTTTTCCCTTTTTTTACATTGCGGCCATTCATTTCAATGGCCGCAATGTAAAACAATCCGGCACGGGGAACCGGTACCGGTACCCCCAATATCCGGATTAATCCGATACTGCCAGTACAGCAAAATACCAGCAGTATCGGATACCAGATAATCCGGACTTCCCACCCCTAATTTGCATACAGAGTTTATATTACATCTCTTCTTCAAAATCTGCATTGAAGTAATCACAGAAGAAATTGTACATGTAAGTCTTTCAAGAAATAAAGTTAATCCATAATTAACTTGTCGAGGCTGGACTACTGTAATGCACTCTACGTGAAGGCTGGACTACTGTAACGCGCTCTACGTGGGGCTTCCCTTGTACCTGGTGCGGAGGCTGCAGCTAGTGCAGAATGCGGCGGCTCATCTTCTGATGGGGACGGGCCGTCGGGAGCATATTACACCTGTGCTCTGAGCTCATTAAATAATACACATTAAATAACAGTGGAGACAGAATGGAACCCTGTGGAATGCCACAGGTCAAGGCCCGGGGGCTTGATGTTTCAGCTCCCAGCACCACCCGCTGGCTTCTATCTGAGAGGAATGAGTGGAACCATCCAAGAACAGTCCCGTCCAGATCTCACAGCCGTCTCAACATCAGCCCATGATCCACGGTATCAAAAGCGGCCAAGAGATCTAGCAGGACCAAAAATGTCAAACGTCCTGCATCCATCTCCCAGCAGAGATTGTCAGCCAAGGCCACCAATGCCATCTCAGTACCATAGCTGGGGCAGATCCCAGATTTAAAAGGGTCAAGGAAACCGATGCTATCAAGATGCTGCTGGAGCTGCAGTGCCACCGCCCATTCAAAAACCTTCCCTAAAAAGGGAAGGTTAGAGACAGGGCGGTAACTGGCGAGCGCATTCATGTCTAAAGATGGCCTCTTCATCAGGGGACGCACCACAGCCTACTTAAGGCTGGACGCCAATCTACCCTGCTGAAGTGACGCATTTATAACTTTCACCAGCACCGTCCCCAATGTCTCCCTGGAGGTTTTCACCAACCAGGATGGGCACAAATCGAGTTGACAACTGGTGGCCCTAACAGACCCAAGGACATCCACTGCATCGGCTGGCGTCACTTCTTGAAACTCAACCCAAGAAGATGGACCAGACGGGACCTCCGCAACCTCACGCTCCTCACTTACTGCCTTCAATCCGGTGTCGAAGTCGCTCTGGATCCAAGCAATCTTGTCTGTGAAGTAGGTGAAAAATTGCTCACAGCAGCCCTGGGACAAGTCCCCATCCAGGCGGAGGGAGGCCGGACTAACCAGCCCCCGAACCACCAGAAATAGCTCCGCCGGGCGTGACTTCGCAGATGCTATGAGAGCAGCAAAGAATTCCTTCTTCGCTGCCCTCACAGCCTCAACATAGGACCTCAAATGGGCCTTTTGGAGAAGATGGTCGGATTCAGAGCGAGTCCGACGCCAGTGTCGCTCTAGTCTCCTACCTGCCTGCTTCATACCCCGCAGCCCCATGGTAAACCATGGAGCCCTGCGGTGACGAAGCGGAGCCAGGGAATGTATATAACTCCCATATAACTCTTCCAGGTGACTCCATAATTAAACTGGGGAGGAGAAGACAATAAGAATCTGAGAATGATAAAGTCCAACAGCAAGGGCACACAGACAAGAGTTCTCACTCAGTGGCTACTGTTCCTTACTTTCCCTGTAGTTGCAAGCGTAGCTCACCCAAACCTTACTTTCGAAGGCAGGCTCCCCAATGACAACTCCAGGCACTGACTCGCTCCTAGAGCTCCGCTACTCTCTCCTACCTGTTGCTGTCACTTTGCCCACCAGATACTGCTGCTGGTCCCTCAAGCTAGCTCGCTCTCTCCAGGAAAGGGGGCCCTGTTGAATGGATACAGATATTAGAACACAATATAGGCACCCCCCAGCCCCCAACGAGGCTAGGCCTCACCCTCACCATGAGGCCCTGCCACCCCCCACCAGGCCCCACACCACCCCACCCTGCTAGGCCTCACCAGGAGACTAGACTTCAGCATGAGGCCCTCCCCACCCAGCCGTTCCACCACCAGGCCCCATGCCCCCCCTGCCCCACAGCATGAGGCCAGACCCCAGGCCCCACAGCACGAGGACAGGCCCCAGGACAGGCCCCACAGCAGAAGGACAGGACAGGACAGGCCCCAGGCCCCAGGCCCCAGGCCCCAGACCACGCCAGGCCAGGCCCCAGGTGCCAGACCACAAGGACAGGCCCCAGGCCCCACACCACGAGGCCAGGCCCCAGGCCTGACACCACGAGGCCAGGCCCCAGGCCCCACACCACAAGGCCCGATGGGCCACCTCCCACCGCTAGGTCTCACCACAAGGCTGGGCCTTGCCAGGAGCCCACCACTCTGCCACTAGACCTCACCGTGGGGGCAAGGCAAAAGAAACCAGAAAAAGGGGGAAGAAAAAGGAACTGATGATAGCAAAATACAACTGCAAAAGCCAAAAAAGAGCTGACGTCAAAAAACAGTATAATAAAAATGTGTAAAACAATCTAAACTTTATATAATCTTATAAAATTGATAAACAACAAATTTATATACAACCACACAAAATGAAACTGCTGTGAGCACAAATATAATTTAAAAACTCAATTGTATGTAATGAATGTAAATAAAAACAAACCCAACGCGTTTCAGGTGTACTGAACACCCTTCCTCAGGGGCATTTCATTGCTTAGTCTTATAAAATCATTGCAGTGATGAAGGTTCATGGCATTATAGGTCTCTTTAGTTCACAAACATTTGTGGAGTGCCTTAAAACTCTCCTGCATGTATAAGATGGCTTCTCCAGCAAGGGTGAGATGGAGAATTTCTATGATTTTATAACATCATCCTTTGTGGAGCATCACTCTAAGTTTTCTTCTTTCCTTATGCTTTCCTTATGCTCAACCTTATGGGACAAGGCAACCACAGATTAAGTTACAAGTGGTGAGTTTGCAAGAGGGAAGGGTGTTGTGTGGAGCTGAAACAGGCAGCACATTTGCTACCTGCAGGTATAACACCCACATTTTCAAGTAGTCATCAGGTTTCCAATCGGTACCCGAGAGCCAAGTTTACCAGATTACTGAGATTACCTGAAAATATTTATTATTATTATTATTATTAGTAGTAGTAGTATTATTAGTATTAGTATTAGTATTAGTAGTATTATTAGCTTTTATATAGCGCCAGCTATGTACCTGGCACTATACAGAGAATAAGATAGACACGGTCCCTGACCGAGAGCTTACAATCTAAAGACAGGGGGAGGGGAGACAGGGAAGAGGGAACAGAGGGAGGGACAAGGGATGCAACATTCATGAGGATGCGAGAACTCAGGTACACGTTCTTGGCTTGGTTACAGTACATTGGGAGTTTGCAGATAACAGGTGGGGGATAATCCTGGGTGGGGATGCTTAGCAGGAATTAGGAAGGGTGGACCAGAAGAGGTGGGTTTTGAGGAGGGACTTGAAGGTGTGGAGGGTGAGGGCAAGGTGGACGAGGGTAGGGAGGGAGTTCCAGGTGTGCGGGGCAGCGAGGGAGAAGGGACGAAGGCAGTTGGGGGAGCAGGGGAGGCGTGGGAGGGTGAGGGAGGGAATGGAAGAGGAGCGGAGTGCTCGAGTAGGGGTTCGGAGGGAGATCAGGGCAGAGATGTAGGTAGGCAGAGAGTTACTGATTTGCAATTTTACTGATTATTAAAATGGTAAATCACCACAGGATTCAGAACAGAAAGTAAAAATAATCAGTACCTGGAGTTGGAAAATTTGTACATTGGGTAGCCCATTGGGCAATAATTAGGTACTGATTAGTGACTGACATTACCGGGTCAGGTCAAGTAAGGCAACTTTGATGGGATACCCAATTTTGCAGGTACTCGTTTAACTCTACTGTTGTGTGACAGTTGAGTGGTTTGGTCAGTTACAAAAGTAGTCCAAGAGAGAGCAAGGAAGTTGCTCTTCTAGGATGTCAGTATGATGTGGAACTCAAAGGGCCAGTCTTGAGATGAAAGGTTGTAAGAATTGAATATGCTTAGGATGAAGTATGTTAGAATGTAGCACTAAGCAACATTTTAACTAGGCAGCAAACTAGAGCTGAAAGGAATAACCACAAAACCAGAAATACCCATCTGGGATGTGCATTAACTAGAAAATACCAGATACTGATTGGTACCCATTTTGACATGATTGGAGAACCCAGTGTCCTGAAATGTAAACTTGTTGTCCTGATTTATTTTACTTCTAGTCTGATTTTTTAGTTTTCCATCTGATTTACTGATTGGCAACTGGAAAAATGAAAAATTGGTAACAGAAATTAGAATTTGTTTTAATATATGGGTATTCGATCGGTATTTGATACCCAGGTATCCCAATAAGTACCTGAGGGGGTACTCGAAAATGGAGGTAATACTCTCAGGTAGCAAATAAGCTACATACCCATTTCAGCTCTACAGCAAATCAAAGAATTCAGACCAATCAGACTTCTTTTTTCCCAAACTTCTTTTTCATCCCTCTGTCTAGTGTGATGCTAGATTGTCACAACAATGTAGAACAGCCGAGGGCATATGTTTCTTCTATAGCCTTGGCAGAGAAGCATTACAATAGATGGAGGCCCAGCTGTGACAATGTGTATTTTAGGTGCTTTGGAGAGGAGAGAGATTTGTTCTTATAAAAGATCTATTTAGGCGAAGGAAAGAAGGAAGCTTGCCAAGTTGCCATACTGCTAACACTAGGGATGGACGAACGTGGTTCAGAAGTTTGGAGTTCAGCCCGAACTCAGCCTGTTCGGACGACCGAATGAAAACATGAACCCGAACCCGAACATACCAAACAGAACCGAACACCGAATGGCGAAATGGCCGAACAGTTCGGTCAGTTCGGATCGCGTTCCGGTGAGTTCAGGTGGCAAAAAAATGTTCACTGTAAGGTGACAGGAAGGGGTAGTACTAGTCACTGAGGAGCAGACTTCCCGGCACCAGGGGTGGAGAGGCTTGCAAGAAATAAAACTACCTGCCTCCCCCCTTCCCAACACCTTCTGAGCTAGTCACTGTTCCTGAACAGCAGGCGTTGAGTAGGATTATTAGATTGCTTTAAGTTTCATTTCAGTTTTGTACTGAAATGAAACTTAAACCTTAAACTGAAACCTTGTGTTTGTGATTCCCCCCCCCCCCATATAGAGAGAGATAGAGAGATATAGATATAGAGAGATAGATAGATAGGTTAGGGATAGTAGTTGTAGGAGCTAGCTTAGTGATAGAGATAGCGTTAGTGATTTAGTTTTAGTGTTTGTAGGAATAGGCCTGTGTACTTATTAGATAATCCATTTAGTTCATAGCATTTAGAATAGTTAATAGCAGTTAGATTTAGTGTAGATAGATATATATATCAGATTAAAAAAATAATTAAAAAACCATATAAAAACAAAAAAACCAAATAAAAAACAAAAGAAAACCATATAAAACCCAATAAAAAACAAAAAAAAATATAAAAAGCAAAAAAACCACTCATAACATTTCCCAAACGGCCGAACAGAACGGTTGAACGGCCGAACAGAACGGCCGAACCCGAACCCGGCTAACTAACCGAACGACCGAACCAAATGGCCGAACCAAACGCAGCTGAACCGAACGGCCAAACCCGAACCACGAACTGTTCGCCCATCCCTAGCTAACACAAGCTCTCGGGCAGGGACCGTGTCTATGTTGTTTTATGTAAAGCACCAGGTACATCGCTGGCACTATATAAATGCTAATCATCATCATCATCATCATCATCATCATCATTTTAAAAAGGCAGAGAATCGAAGACTGAATTAAGACCATCATGCTGATTAATTAAGACACCGTTATTTCTTATCTTTCTGCTTAGCATCCTAGTGGCTTCCCTTCTCCTAGACAGTAAGATCCATTCATTTTCTGAACAGGGAGTCATTCTGCTTATGCCTTTCCCAGAGGACAATCAATTTTCTGTCTTCATCACCTAGCCCTCGTGAGCCTGTTGAATTCTGAGCTCAACCACTGTAGAAGTTTCAGACAGTTGTTGCATAACTAATGTGCTTAATCCACAAAGGGAAGAAAACATGTCAGAACTAAGATGGTGTGATAAACTAATCCTGTCATTTGGGGCAGAGCAAAGAGTAAATTAGCAAAAATCTGAAAGCCATTTTCTTCATGATTAGCCACCACGATGATGACACTAATTTACCATTCACTCACTCCTCCGGCCAAGCTTAAATGTTCGGGGAGGTGCACATCCATCAAAAGGCAGAGAACTCATTTGATTAATTCATCCCTGCACTAAACGTATTATCACATATAATGTGCCAAGTGGTGTAACACAGTTATGCAACGTTTTCACAGCCCCACACAATCATTGGAGAAGAATTTATATCCTGTCTCCAATAACAGCTGTAGCAACGGTGCCCACACTTAAAATGCTGCAGTTGCATGGCCGTGCAAAATCTTGTACAAGCTCTCAGACTCAATCCTGCTCTTGTTGAGTCCAATGGAAAAACTTCCTTTGACTCTCAGAAAGATGATACTGGTTCATTAGACCTGATCATTATCTAGCAGTCTTCATCCATCTGTGTCATAGGATGTTTTTAGACAAGTGCCTCCCACCCATTACCCACCCATCATGCATGTTGCAGGGCCAAATTTGCACTAGGAGCTATAACTACTGGTGCCCTATGTAGCCCTGCAACATGCGTGATGGGTGAGTGATTGGGTAATGGATATGGAGGTGCTTGTCTAAAAACATCCATAGTATCCATGTGCCTAGATCTTAAAGTGTTCTATAAAAGGTGGATAAATATTCCTAAGGTTCACATGACAGATAGAAAGATGTGCAGAAGAAGCGATGTAGCTGTCCAGCATGCAGCAAGATCAAAGAAAGCATTAGTTTGTACACAGGATGTCAATTCAAGAATGGTGTCAAAGCCATTGGATAGTCAAAGGTCCTGGGGCAGAAACGTGCCAAGTAGAGCTGAAATGAATAGTAGGTTTTGTATTTGTGGATATTATTTGTATTTTCCAAATTGCCCTTCAAATATATCCAAAGGATATCCACAACCAAAACGGACATTTGCATATCCACTTATTTGGTTATTTCATCCAGGATGTTTAATTTCTTTGGGTATTTTGGTTATTTTGGTTCAGTTATTCCAGTCCTTTCAGTTACTTTGTTTAGGTTATTGTGGATGCCTGGATGAAATAACTGCAATGTTGAAATGACTGATAGGCATGGTATGAGTAAGGCATGAAAGTAGGCAAAATGACTGAACTCAAATAACCAAAATAATCAAACAAAATGAATATCTACTTCATTGGATCCAAATCAAAGGGAGGAAATTCATCAGATACGGTATTTGCCTTGGATATTTGTTTAATCTCTGATGTCAAGGATACACAGTTGGGGGTCAAGACAAGAGAGGTGTCAAGCAAAGGACTAACCAAATGTCATGGTTCAGAGATGTTCAAGGGGCAAATAGCCAGAAGAGAGAATTCAAAAGTCAGAATCTGGACAGGGCAAAGTGGCAGAGTAAGGAGACAAGGGAGGAGTGGTCACAGAGTAAGGCATGGAAGTAAGCGAGGTAAGCAAACAAGGACAGATGTGGCAACAGCAGCAGCAAGTCAGCCATCACATTACTCATACCAGAGGGCCGCTGCTGAATCTGGAAGCTCTATACAGGGCAGTAACAATCAATGAAGGTAATGGACAGCAAATCAGAGGTAGCTTTCAGTCATCTGTGAAAGCTGATAGGCTAGCGCTCCATCTAGCAGCTGGTGTGGACCTGTGACCCAGAATCTCCAGCACCACCCTCCCTGACCAGCAAACTCAGGTTTGAGACCTTCTAGTGCTGTGAATCCTGAAAGTAACAAGTGGGTTGGCTGCAAGGACTGAATTCTGGACCTCACGATCTAATAGCATATGCCCATATTGCTTGAGTTAAAGAAAAAAAGATCCATAAATCTGAAGTCACTATGAGAATGTGGTCCATCTACTAGACTGAGACAATATCATGGGATCAGAGCATGCTACTCTCCTCTTGGATGATGTATGACATACTTTACTCAACGCCCTCCAAGCTGGAAGCTGGGAAATCAGTGCAGGACTACTGACTTCCACCTGTCCTCTAGACCACAAATAGAGCTGAAACAAGTACCCACAAAATGGATATACCCATTGAAACTGCGGTCGTCAACCTGACCTGGTAACATTGGTTACCGATCAGCACCTGATTAGCAGTGTCTGATGGGTTAACCAAGTTAACACTTTACCGTTGTTTTTCCCAATTTTCCAGCTTTGGTCACCAATTTTCTAGCGTTTGATACTGATTTTTTGAATCTCCCTCCTGATTCCTGTGCCGATTTACCATTTTAACAATCAGTACCAATCTGCAAAATGATAAATCAGTAACCTGGTAACAGTAATTCCTGGTATTCTTTTGGTAATCGGGTTCCTGATTCAGTGTGGCAATTATCCACAGGTAAGCAATGCACTCCCCATTTCTGCTCTAACCGCGGAGATTATTAAGTGGTTGTGGGAACAGACCCATTAGGGTCCAATCCCTCCCTCACACCAAGGGGATGGACCCCATCCTCTAACCCAGTCCTCTCCCTCCCCCATCCATTTGAGGGAGGGATCATTCCCTGTACATTCACATCCAAAATCCCCCCCGCCACCTAATTCAACCCATAACCACACTCGGGCCGCTTTTAGATATGCCCCTCCCCCGTGCATATTTGGGCTGCGGGGGTGGGGGGGAATGCGCAGCCTGAATATGCACGGGGATCGGTCTGTCTGAATCCCTCCCCCCCGCATGACTTTGCTGGCAGAGACGTGCAGGGATGCAGAGCTCAATTTCTTGCTCTGCATCCCTGCGCATCTCTGCCGGCAAAGTTGCATGTGTGTGTGTGTGGGGGGGCCTTTCAGACTGGCCCATCCTCGTGCATATTCAGGCTGCTCATTCCTCCCCACAACCCAAATATGCACAGGTGGGGGGCATGTCTGAAAGTGGCCTAAGTTCCACCCTAAAACCAGCTGCCCAAATAACGTACCACCGCCCTCCTACTTATAAAACTTCAGCTTCTCACGACCCCCAGTCTCACCTAAGGGCCACACCCAAGGGCCCTTAGGTGCACAGCCTGTGGTGGCGCCGGACAGGCCCCCACTTGTACCCCTCCCACCGGACGTTTGCTGTGAGGAGAACCCCTGACCCCACCCCTCACTTCCTGCAAGGGAGGGGGCACATGGCAGTCCTGAGGGGTCAGGGGTCTCCTCACCTCCAGAGGAAAGCCAACATAGCTCCCGGCCCTCAACAGCAGTGCCTCGGGGACCTGGAGTGAGAGCGGCAAGGAGGGAGAATAGCATGAGGCTTTGACTAGCTTTTGGCGTGAGATCATGTGCAAATGATTGCTCTTAGACCTTCCAAAAGGTCACAATATTTTCACCATGGGATTTGTTTGCTTCTTTGAGACTGGTCCCACCAGACATTTGAGAAATGCAAGTAGGCAATACATCCCTAATGCTAATGGAAACCAGATCATTTGTAAGCCTACAGTTTTTCCCCCCCTGTTTATTAGTGGCACATTGATTTTACATGAAGAAGACACTCCACCCTTTGGAGGCTTATAAATGTCCTTTCCCCGTCTGCTAACCAGTAATAATAATTAAAAAAACCCACCTTCTTGTTTCTGTACTTCCCTTGACTTCACCTGGTATTGAGCGTCTGGGTAACTTTCTGGATGGACCTGATTTATGATCTAATTTAATTTTCTCTTGACTTTTTTTTTTATATAGGCATTGAAACTTTAGTGTTATGTTTCGATTGCTTATCATAAAACCATGTTTTTTCATTGACTGGCAATTGTGTCTACAAACGCTGCCCCCAAATTCCCCTATTCTTTGTGCAGTAAAGTAAAATTAAACAAATCATCTAGGTTAGAGCATGATCTGAGAAGCTGACGTCCATTATTATCAATACATATTTTTAAAATATATACATGATTTTGGTATTTTGAGTATTTTTGCTTTTGGTAATTTGGTCTTTAATTATTTTAATTATTTTGGTGTTTTTTTCTTTAGATGTTTACAATATTTTGGTATTTTCTCTATCGTAGAGCTGAAACAAGTACCCGCAGAACAGGCAAACCCAACAAATGTTTGGTGCCCGCATCAATCCAACAACATCTGGTACTAATCAGTAACTTATTGTGACCTAATTTGGGTACCTCATGTCCTGGAATATCGACTTACACTCCTGAAATGTCAACTTACTTATCGATTTATCAACTTCTGACACCTATTTACTGATTTTCAGTTGTGGAAATTCAACTTATGAAAGTTGACTTCTGGTCTCAATTTTTTAAAATTTCTGTCCTGATTGGTTTTCTGACTTCCTCCTGGAGGAAGCGCGCCTGGCCCCAAGCCTTTTGACATCCCGGTGGGCTTGTAAAACCTGGCTGTTTGCCCAGGCCTTTGGGGAGGGGGAGAGTGGGTTAGGGTAGGGTATTGGCTCTCCCCTACGTTTTTGGTTTGTTTTTATAAGTTTCTGTTTCCCCATTCCTGTTTAGGTTTAAATTTATTATATTGTTTTTAAAATGTTTTTATTGAATGTTTTATATTGTAAATCACCCCAAGATGCCGTAGGCATCGGGGACGATTTAGAAATGTTTATAATAAATAAATAAACAAAAATAAATAAATAATAGATATACCTATCAGTAATCAGAAACATTTAAAAAATTGGTACCGGAGGCTACTGACTTTTGGGGTTTCTGGGTAGCTGACTGGTACCCAAGTAACCTGTCGGGTTCCCAATGTAGTACCCAAAAATGTGGGTATTACTGAGTACTAAATTAAGTACCCGTTCAGCTCTAGAGAGGCCAGTTGTAGACTGAAACAATGGGGTCTAAGAAACCAAGCCAAGCATATTCATTTTACCGTCTATTCTGGCTGAATAGTAGATGATGAGAAATACATCTGATGATGATTCATCAGCAGACCAAAACAGATGTTCATCACTGTTAAATGTGTCATCTCAGCTGAGCAAGTAGAACTATAGCATATGCCAGAAATTGTTACATTTTCCTGACCGATATATCATTCTTTGGAGTAACATTCTTGCTAATGACTGTCTCCTGTTGCTTTGTAGCTCTTCATAGTAGAGATGGGCGAATTTGGTTCAGAAGTTCGGAGTTCGGCCTGAACTCAGCCTGTTTGGAAGACAGAACCTGAACCGACTGAACCGAACCTGATTCCGAACTCCAAAACGACCAAACAGTTCGGTCAGTTCAGATCGCGTTCGGATGGTTCGGGTGGGAGAAACATGACCACAGCCAGTTGGTGACCCACTGCCTGACACAGGGAGGCACAGGGAGGGGGAGTCAGCTGAGGAGCAGACTTCCAGGCACCAGGGGTGGAGAGGATTGGAGTAGCAGCCAGCCTGCCACCATCCCTTTTCTCCTCAGACCACTAGCTTCACAGTCTGCGATTGGCCATGGGCTAGGCTGCATGGAGCCAATGGGGCTTGCAGTGAGGTGGGCGCAGCAAGTAACAAAACTCATTGCCTCCCCCTGCCAATACCTTCTGAGCTAGTCACTGTTCCTGAACAGCAGGCATTTCAGAAGGCTCCCTCTCCCAGTAGTTTTGTTCACCTCAATCCATTGCAATCCTCCTTCTATTTCACCCATCCAACCCATCTATCTCCATATTATCATTTATTTAGTTTAGATTAGATAAATTTAGGTGTTATTTTTTGTTTTTACCCCTCCCTGTGTTCCCTGTGTTCAATCTTCCTTCCTCCCTCCCCCCTCCATTGAATCCTTTCCCTCTCCCTCTCTCTATATTCCATCCCTGATTCCCTTCCCCTGTTTTTTTATTCATTTTGAGTAGCATTAGATTGATTTAGGTTTCATTTCAGTTTTGTGCCCCTCTCCATGTTCTTTGTGTTCCCCCCCATCAGATAGATAGATAGATAGATAGATAGTGTTTGGAGATTTAGTAGTGTTTGTAGGAGTAGGCCTTTGTACTTATTACATAATACATTTAGTTCATAGCATTTAGAATAGTTATAGCAGTTAGATTTAGTGTAAATAGATAGATATATAGATATAACATTAGATAAAAAATAATAATAATAATAAAAAATAATAATAACAAAATATAAAAACATTATTTTGGAGGGAGTAATGGAGAAGGGAAGGAGAGCCCGGTCTGCTGCCCATAGGGGAAGCAATGGGTCACGTGCCAGAGGTGGAGGGGGGCATGCCAGGGGAGCTGCAGCAGGCAGCAGCAGTAGCCCGAGCACATCACCACGCCCCAAACTCAGCAGGCCTGCTTTAGGGCCTCAGCGGCTCAGAGTCACCTCCTGGCAGTGCCCTCCTCCACTGCCATGCAGGGCACTGGAAGGCCTGCAGGACTTGAGACTGTATCTGTCTCTGCTGCTGGTGCTGGAGCAGGTGCTTCTGCTTCCGATGTTCCTACAGGGCCACCAATGTCCCCCACTGTCAAGGCGATCCCCAGTAGTCCAGAGCTGGTGGATCCCACCCCAGATGTTAGAGGCAGGGCCCGATACTCGGACAATGGGAGTAGGGAGAGGAGTAGCAGCAGCAGCAGCAGCAGCAGCAGCAGCAGCAGCAGCAGCAGCAGCAGCCATAGAGGGGGGCACAGGGAGAGTGTCAGCAGCATGATGGGCATGGGCAGTCTAGTCTCAGGGTCCCAGTACTCCCCTTCATGGGACATCACCGTAATCGGGGACAGTGAGGAAGAACTTAACACCAGTGCCGCAGAGGAGATCAGACATCTCCTGTAGCTGAGGCAATGGCTGAGCCTCCTCCCAGAGCTGTGTCACCAGTGCCACCAAGTTCTCCTCCTCCCAGCAGTTCTGGCAGCAGTGTGTCACCCGAGGCGGGCCAGAAGGCAGGAGAAGGGAAAACATCCTCTGTCTGGGAACATTTTAAGCTGGTGCGGGAAGATGATCCCAGACAGGTGGAGTGCACTTTGTGCAATCAGCTGGTGAAGCATGGGAAGGTGCTCGCCAACCTTGGGACAACTGTAATGACGAGGCACCTGAAGTCATGCCACAGTGCTCTGATGCTAAGCAGGAAGGCAGGGGAAGTGGATGACAGTGGTTTCCCGACTGCAGTGGCCAGTCACCCGGCTCCTTCAGCGGGCAAGCGTCCTGCACCAACTGTTGATGCCTCTAGCAGCAGGAGAAGTATGAGGGCAGAATAGCAGCAGGAGCCTCACCAGCAGCGTCAGTCCACTGTGGAGGAGCTGGGGTCGGGGCAGCTGCCAAGGCCATCGGGTGCTGGAGGGCGGCGTGGCTTCTTTCAAGAGAAAGCCAAGCGCCTGTTGGCCAAGATGATTGTGCTGGATGGGCAGCCTTTAATTGTAGAGGACAAGGGCTTCCAGTGACTGATTGGGTTCCTGAACCCCCAGTTTAAGCTGCCTTCCCCCTCCACCATGAGTCGGACTGTGGTGCCACAGCTGTACAGGGTTTTGAAGGACCGGGTGAGGGAGCAGCTGGCAGGGGCTGGGGGGGCCACTGTCTGCTTTATAACAGACCTGTGGTCAAGTAGGAATGCACAGCGTGCCTACCTGGCAGTGACTGCACACTGGTGGCAGGACCCAGAGGCAGCGCTTGGCAGTGGCAGGAGGGGTCCTGAAGCAGGTATAGGTGGGCCCTACTTCAGGCACAAGTAATGGACAGATCCCTTACCTCAAGGAACCTCGAGGCAGCCCTGGCCACCATGGTGAGGGAGTAGGTCACACCAGGCATGGCCTTCACCTAGGGGTGTGTGGTTACGGATAACACGGACAATATGCTGAAGGCAGTCCATGACGGGGACTTCACAAGTATCCCTTGTGCCACACATACCCTCCATCTTGTGATCAGGGACGCTTTGGGCTTGGGGGATAAGGGGATTGGGCCAGGCACCCTTAGCTCCCTGGTCAACTGGGGGAGGAAGCTGGCAGGGTTCTTCAACAGGAGCGTGAAGGGCAGCAAGCTCCTCCAGGAGAAGCAGGCTGAGCAAGGGTCCCCGGTGCACCAGCTGGTCCAAGATGTCTCCACCAGGTGTAATTCCACCTTCCTGATGTTTGAGCGGCTTCTTGATCAGAAAGCCACCTTGCATCAGGTGGAACTGGAAACATACATCGAGGCACCTCCAGGGTACAACAGGGAGGAATGGGAGATCCTTGCTTACACGGTCTTCATCCTGAGACTGTTCCTGGCTGTAACGGAGACTGTGAGAAGCTCCACTGCCACCCTCAGCCAGGTGACCCCGCTGGTCCATAGTCTCCACAGGATCCTGGATGAGATCCTTGGAGGGCTGGATTGTGGCCCTATGGGCAGGAAGATTTCCGATGAGGCACTTGACCTGGCGTGGAAGCTGAAGGCGGGGCTGAGTGCGTGCTTTGACGAGCTCCTGTGCCGGGAGGAATATGTCCTGGCAACCATGCTGGACCCCCAGATCAAGGGCAGCATGGCATGCGAGACAGTGGTTTATGGCCTCCGGAAGGGTGCGCTGGTGCAGAAGGTCCGGCAGGCAGAGCGGACTATGCAGCAGGACGCCTCTGTGGATGGTGGGAGTGGGAAGAGCAACCCCTTCTAGCCATCTGGGTCTATCCCTGCCTCCATCCCTAGCGGTAGCAGCAGCACCACCAGCAGGATGAGCAGCAGCATCACCCCTATTGCCAGCAGCTCCTCCTGTGTGTAGGCCACTCTGGGGAGCATGGGGCCCAGCACAAAAGAGAAAGTAGCGTGGCTGATGGCAGTGGGGCAGGTGGTGCCCACCCAGAGCTACCAGAGGGCATGGCACCTCAGCAGTAGTGGAGACCTACCTGGAGGAGGAGCCATGCATTGATCCCAGCAGTGATGACTTCGCCTACTGGGCTGGCAAGGCCAAAGTGTGGCTGGCCCTACCGAAAGTGGCCAAGGGTATTCTATCCTGCCCACCAACCAGTGTCCACAGCAAGCGGGTGTTCTCTGTGGCAGGGGACATTTGCTCCCCACACCACCTGAGACTGGGAGCCAGGTTGGTGGAGTAGTTGTTGTTCCTAAAGGTTAAAATTCCGCTGCTGGGATTCCCGAGTTGCCCCTGGACAAGGAGTGATGGTACAGTGGCACACGCCATCCCATGCCAGGAACAATCTTGGGATGGGGCTCCTCCTCCTCCTCCTCCTCTTCCTCCTCCTCCTCCTCCTCAATCTGGCCTAGGGCTACTGCTCCTGTACTGCTGAGGTGCTGTCCTTCCCTCCCAATGCCTGGCACCCGCCCTGCCCTCCCCCCCCTCTCTCATACTAGATGGCCTCTGCTGCCTTATCTGACTGACCTCATGACGCAGGGTGGCATTGAGAAACAAACTGTAAGCCTGCCAGCCAGCTTATGGATACACGATCTTGGCCCGCCTATGTGACACTGACTCACTCTCACTCTGTTGCGCTGCAGTCTTTGCTAGCCTATCTGAGTGCCCTGCTGCCAATGTCCCAGCCTGCCTGCCCTACTGCCTCTCATGCCACGCTGCCTGTCTGCCCGCCCAGCTTGCTACCAAGCTCAAAGCATGCCTCAGTCCACCTTCCTGCCTCCCATGCCAAGGTGCCTGTCTGCCCACCCAGGTTGCCTAGCTCAAAGCCTTCCCAAGCCCTCCTGCCTTACTGCCTCTCATAGCACGCTGCCTGCCTGCCCGCTCACCCGCCCAGGTTGCAAAGCTTGAACCCTGCCTCAGTCTGCCTGCCTGCCTGCTGCTCATGCCACGCCGCCTGCCTGCCTGCCCTTGCAACCAATGCCTGCTGCTGATGCCAATGGCCCCCAGGCCTATATGCTGTCTGTGCCAAGGGTTCTGTACCCTGACAAGCCACTGTCTGCTGCTGCCAATGGCCCCCAGGCTTATATGCCATCTGTGCCAAGGGTTCTGTACCCTGGCAACCAATGTCTGCTGCTGCTCTAGTGCCAATGGCCCCCAGGCCTATATGCTGTCTGTGCCAAGGGTTCTGTACCCTGGCAACCCACTGTCTGCTGCTGTCAGTGGCTCCAGGCCTATATGCCGTCTATGCTAAGGGTTTGTACCCTGGCAACCCACTGTCTGATGCTGTCAGTGGCTCCAGGCCTATATGCCGTCTATGCTAAGGGTTCTGTACCCTGGCAACCACTGTCTGCTGCTGCCAACGGCCCCCAGGCCTATATGCCATCTGTGCCAAGGGTTCTGTACCCTGGCAACCAATGTCTGCTGCTGTTAGTGCCAATGGACCCCAGGCCAGTCCTATATGCTGTCTGTGCCAAAGGTTCTGTACCCTGTCAACAAATGTCTCGTAATGCTACTGCCAATGGCCCCCAGGCCAAGCCTATATGCTGTCTGTGCCATGGTATCAAGAAACAGCTACTCCAGCCCCAGGGCCTTCCATCAGGGTTCTGGGGTCTACGTTACTGGCAGGGAGGGCTGTGTCCAATATCTAGAAGCTGCCACTCTAGCCCAGGACCCACCCTCAGGGTTCTTGTGCCCTGTCATTCCGCTCACAGGGGGCTGTCATTCCACCTTTTCTTTATGCAACCTGCTGTTCATTGTGTGTGTGTGAGAGAGATAAAGTCTCCCCACTGCTAGAAGGAGATACAGACACGATCCCACCCATGCTGTCACATGCACTATATGGCCAGAGAGAGAGAGAGGGAGAGACAGGCTCCTTGCTAGAACAAGAAAGATGGGGGGTGGAGGGGGAGAGGTAGGTGTATCAAGCTCAAGCTGCCACCTGCCAGAACCAGGAAGAACTCCCGTCTGTGCTAATGTGCCCGATCGATGCCCATTGCCCACATCCAGCAGCAAACCTACAAGAATGAGATGGAATATATGAATATAACACAACATATTATATATGCCTGCCTGCCTGTGTGCGTTCCTGTACCTACTGCTACCACCTATCGCTTGACTGAATGAAGTGTGCCCAACCATGCAGTAATTCTAGGGACATAATTGTTATTAAACTCACATAGACTGTCATTCCATTGTACCTGAATCAGTCATGCCCACCCATCCCAGGAACCATCAATGAGATTCTGGGACCATCATTCCAGTCACTGGGGGCTGCATTCCATTCCACTGCATCCAGAAGCCCGGTGCCCACACCCCAGCCTGCGCCCCCCCCCGCCTACTCCTCCGCACCCACCCGTGGATGCCCGCTGAAGCTGCTGGAAATAAAAGCCCCTCTGACCAAAAGCTCCCACTGCCTGCTGCCAAGGAGCCTGTCTCTCTTTCTCTCTGGCACACCCACACAGACACAAGCCCTGCCCCTCCTGGGGGGCTGTCTGCAAGTTGAGACCCTGCTGCTGCCTGGCACATCTTTGGGTTAATATTTTAACTATGCTACATGTGGAGCCAGCCAGATGCTGCTGGTAGGGATCGACAAGCTGTATGAGATTCTGCCACCTGCCAGCCAGAACTTCAGCAGATAGGGATAAAAGATTGGACAGGTCAAACGAAGCTCGTAACAACAAATATAACAACATTTATTAAAACTATTTAAACAACAACAACAAAACAACAACAACATTATAAAACCAAAACCAAACATTGAAAGGAAACTTAAGGGGTACTGCTATTAGGGGTACTTAAGGGGTACTACTCTGAGCCTGTCCCCCAGGACTTGGGGGAAAGGCAAAGGTGGCAGGGCACAGCACAGGACTGAGGGGCAGCCACCCTGTGCTTTGCCACCTGGAGACTGCCTGGTGGTAGAGTTCCAGCCTCTCCATCTCGGCGGTGACGTACTGGGAGTACGCCTCCACCTGCTTTTTCTCCACCTCGAGAGCCTGGAACTTTTGCACCAGGCATTTCTTCATGATGCGTACGCCCATCATCATCTGCCAGCCAGGCCTCTCCACTTCCACCCGAAAGGCCTTTGCTGCTGCAGACTCCTGGGTCCAAGGGGACTCCACGTTAGGGCTGGAGGAGGGGGAAGGGCTTTGATGCTCATGCTCGTGCAGTCGCTTTCAGTTTGCCTCCCCCACCCCCTTCTTCTGGTGCTGATGTTCCAGCTCCACGGCCATGCCAGAGTCCTCCTGCTGCCTCACCGTGTGGCCCTGGAGCTTTTCAATATGGGCGATTAGCCCCGATGTGGCCCCCTCTCTCTGTCTCCTGAATCTTTTCCGACAGATCTAAAGAGCATAAAAAGATAGGAATGAAAGAAGTGCCATACTGTGTCAGACCAATGGTCTGTGTCAAGCCCTGCCTGCATTCTGTCTCCAAAAGTGGGTGGGTGACAATCTCTCTCTGCAGGGGACTTCCGTTCCTAACAGGTTATAGAGGGCAATGCATACCCTGTTGTTCCAGCCCCCGTGCCTTACCATGCAGGCGGAGTATTATTCATGTTTCTCAAACCACCTCCAGACATCGGACCTTGTCCGCCCACTGTCTGGGGGTGGCATTGGCGACCTCCACCTCATTGTCCTGCGCGGCGTGGCACCAGTGCCGGCATCCGATTCCTCTCCGAAACAGGAACACATAAACAACACCTAAGTAATATCATGCATTTATGATGATGCCTCTAGTCCTCTCTCCTTGGGATGCTAGGGATGGCAACAGGAGATGGTGACTCTGGCTGGCATGTGAAAATCCTACCCTCCTTGGGGTGCTAGGGATGGCAACTAGAAAGACCCTTGCTGGCATGTGAAAATCCTGCTCTCCTTGGGGCGCTAGGGATGGCAACTAGAAAGACCTTTGCTGGCACGTGCAAATCTTGCCCTCCTCGGGGTGCTAGGGATGGCAATGGAGAGACCCTGGCTGGCTGGCACGTGCAAATCCTGCCCTTCTTTGGGTCGCTAGGGATGGCAACTAGAAAGACCCTGGCTGGGACGTGCAAATCATGCCTTCCTTGGGGTGCTGCTAGGGAGGGATAGCAAACCCTGGCTGGCACGTGTAAATCCTGCCCTTAGTTGGGGGTGCTATGTAGGGATGGCAACTACAGAGTGGAGACCCTTGCTAGGGATGGCTGGCAGGCACATGTTTGGGTGGGGGTGCTGCTCATGCTCGTGCCTGACTGCTGGAAGAGCCCCCCATACTAAAGTACCCTCTCTCCCTGTGGCAGACATCCGCTCCTACCCACTGATGCCCACTGTTTGTGCCTGATTGATGCTCACCACCCATGCATCCACCCGCACGCCAGTGAGCTTCCTCTAACGGATAGAACCTTTCTTGTCCTCAAAGTAAAAAAGAAAGTTTACAAACCTGGCAGCACCTCCTATGCCCACCGCTTGCTCCTCATCAGAGGAGCTTGCCAACACCACCGAAGGTGCAGGGACTGCGGCAGTGGCCTCTTCCTCCTCTTCCTCCACCACTGCCGACTCCGAGAGCACCACGTTGGCCCCCAGGCATTTAATTAAGACAACAGTCTTCTTCATTTATTTTTTTTAAACACACACTCCAACAGACCAACAACGGTCACCCACCAACACTCACCAACCAGCCAAAACAACACAGCCAAACCAAACACAAACAGCCAAAATGCATGAACCGAACAGCCAGCCAGCCAAACATACACTCTCTCACCACACAGCTCCACACGCACTCAAATTTCTGGTTTCCGACGCGATCATGGGATCTCGCGATACCTTTTTCTGAACGCCCGAACTGAACCGAACACGACCGAACCGAATGGCCAAACCCAAACTCAGCAACCAGACTGAACAGGACTGAACCGAACGACAGGACCGAACAGGACCAAACTGATCGACCGAACTCGAACCGTGATCTGTTCGCACATCCCTACTTCATAATGGTGGGATTGTACTAGAGGATACAGGTCTAGAGTAGAAATGGGTAATGTATTTACTACTGTCATAAAATAACCACATAGTCAAGTGGACTATCAGGTGCTCCATCAGTACCCAGGTACCAAGTCGAGCACCATTACTACAAAATACCAGGTATCACTGTTACTGATTTACTGGGTGTTTTTACATACACGTTTCTCCTACATGTTTGTTGTTACATCCTGAACTTTCTGTGTGTCTAAATCACTCGCCCAGATCTTAAACATCTGGCTCTTTGAACTTCTGCTTAGAACTTGGAAGCCCAGGGGTGCTGGCAGGGTTGTACGGAAACAGGTACTTGGATGCACTGTTGGTGGACATGTCCGCACGTAAAAAGCTTCTGGGATGCGGTATGGAAATACATCAACCAGATTGCACAAGCTGATGTCCCGCAATTGCCAGAAGTCACACTACTAGGAATATTTCCAAAAATCAACATAACAAAAGACAGAATCAGTGCATGTCAACAACTTCGACTAGCAGCAATCCACACCATGTCTGTAACTGGAAATCGAAAACAAAACCATCTGTAAAAAAATGGCAACAGAGACTATGGATAACACTAACTATTAGTGGTGGGACCCCGGGCCCATTACCGGCTACCGGATTTACCGGATTCCCGGATTAAATCCGGTATGCCGGTACCGGATTTATTTCATTGGTTTCAATGGGGCGCTGTGTCCCCATTGAAACCAATGAAATAAATTAATTCCCTCCCCCTCCC
>QEPC01002388.1:14683748-14694330 GCA_003113815.1 Sphenodon punctatus | reverse complement strand
AGAACTTCTCCCAGAACTTTTGTGTGTAAAAAGTTCTCCTGGTAAACTGCTTTGCTCCAGGCAGCTGTGGTCACTTGGTTTCCATGGCAGCCTGTCACATCTACAGCTGCGGCTACTTTAGGCTGCCTCAGGGCAGTGTTTGTGTGAAGAATGCATCCAGGAACTGCCTCAGGGCAGTGTGTAATGCATCCAGAACTTACTTGCGGACTAGTAAACCCAGAAGATTGAAAAATCTGGAACTTTAAGGTGTGTGTAAAAATGGCCACTGTTTTACCAGTTGGTATGATGATCGGTAAAATAAATCGGTACAGGGATTGATCTGGAAAGCTGACAAATTAGGATGGAAAGTTGAAAAATTAGTACTGGAAGTCTGGAAAATGGTAGAAACAATGGTAAATTGGTATAGTAGGTTGCCCAAAGGGCACTAATCGGTTAGTGCCCCATGTTACTAAGCCAGGTCGAGTGCCGCAATTTCAATGCACAATATATATGCCTGTTTTTGTGGGCACGCATTGCATCTCTAGACAGATCTTCACGCAGTAAAAGCTGTGCATGTATGGTCTGGAGATATTGGTACTCTGAGCACAACCAGTCATTAACATCCCGAAAGAAAAATCCCCTTCATCACTCCAATTGCAGAAGTCTGATTGCGATCCCAGCTAATCTTACTCTGGCAAAGATCAAAGCTGAAATAGCCCTCACTGTTCTTAGACTATAAGCCTTTTCGGGTAGGGACCTGTCTATAACTACTGACTGTGCAGTGCCTGGTGCATTGCTGGTGCAATAATAATAATAATAATAATAATAAATAAATACAATTCTCCCTTTAAAAGCAAGTGGTGTACAATTTGTATCATTTTAATTAGTTACAAAAAAGAATGGAGCCCTATTCATTTTCTAAGTTAAGGTAACATAAATGAATGACTAAGCAAACATCATTATTTTTTCATTTATTTTCGTTTTTATTTTTTCATTTTATTTTATTAAAAATAAACATTTTAAAAATCACTGCGCATGAGCACCATGGCCACCAGGGTTGTTCTGTACATGTGCGCCCTTTTCCAAAATGGCGTCAGCAGCACCGGCACTGGTTTGGAAAAGGGACCGCACGCACAGAATGATCTGGTGGCCATTTTGCGCGTGGGCAGTGATTTTTTTTAAAAAAAAATTATTCTAATTTTATTGAACAAAAACGAACATCACAGCCCGTGTGCTAGATGACGGTGTCGGCACCATTTTGGAAAAGGGCAGTCCATGCGCCAAATTGTCTTGGTGACTATTTTACATGTGCGCAGTGATTTTAATTTTTTTAAGTTATTTTTAATGAATGAAACAAAAACAAATGAAACCAAACAATTGTTCTTTGCTTATTCATTCGTTTTCATAATGATACAAATTGCGCACCCCGAGTGCAAACCAGAATAGCCAATAAAATGTTTATATTGTCTACCAAAATAGATAGACTAAATCAAACAGTTGAGAAGGGCAACTGTCAGCTAGGTAAACTAGATGGGGGCACTAATATTTGTTGAATACTTCTAGTCTCAGGCGATTGCATGAAGAGAAGTCTGAAGGCCTGGCTTGCTTTATTTTGATTAGGCGCAGTAATTTGCTCTCTTGCTTTCATAAAGGTGATGATCAACTAGAAACAGATTGATTTCCTAAAGCAAACTCAGAGGGGGGGGACGGACCACTGAGCAGATGTCAAAAAATCCAAATCAGAGGTGGAAGGTAGAGGAGATGTCATTTATAAATAGCCCCATTCCCCTCACTCTCCGACGTGCATGCACACACACACACTGTCACACATACACACACACGTCACTTGGCATGATGGATAAATTAGATCAGAAAAGAGAAACTTGAACAGCACTGTATTTCTCTCGGGAGCTGCAACTCTTCCGTGCAGTCTGAAATGAAAGTGACCTGATGTTCCTTGAAACTTCAAAGACTTAGGAAAGACTTTTCAGAAGAAGGTTAAAATGGAGCTGAGACAAATTAGGGAGCCTGAGGGGGAGGGGAGGGCGGGGGAGAGAAATGTTTGTTTTGTTTTTCTCGCCAGAAAAGGCTGCTCAAGGCATCAAGGAATAAAATTTGAAAACTGCTGCCTGACAATTGAACATAAACAATCCCAGTGATGAAAGCACAATATGGGGATAATTATCTGTTCAGATAAATCTGTTTGATGCTAATGAGCGTTTGAACAGACCATTAAACAGTCAGTATTTGCCTTTGCGGTTTTCTCCAGTAAGCAGAAATGACACATCTGCTTTTATTAAGCATATAATTTCCTCCCCGCCTCACCCCCTGGCTTTCAGCAAGATCCCATTCCCTATAAGCAATGTGCCCTACCCTTTCTCCAATTGGCTGGTTGTAGCTTAGTCCTATGCAGCATAGACGCAGAGAGAGAGACTGACTCAGATCAGGTCTCTTTGGCTTAGTAAAGACTGGAGACAACTTGGGGAAACAGGACTGAGGTTTATAAAAATGTGAACAGTGCGGAGAAAGTAAGTAAGACAGCTCTGAGTTTCTCTTTATTAAAAACACTAAAATGAAGTGGCACCTCATGAAATAAGCGGAGAGCAGGCTTAAAAACACCCAACAGGAAGCCCTTTTTTCACACTACGCACAATTCACCTTTGGAACTCATTTCTATGGGCTGTTTTGAAGGCCAGTACTATAACTGGCTTAAAAAAGACTGATGAGCTGAAGATAGGTCCAACAGTAGCCAGGATAGGCAGGGCAGATGCTGCTGGGAAAACCTTCAGTGAAGGAGATTTTCATACCCTCTCTTGACAGCTTGGTTCAGAAGTGGGCATACTGTGGCTGTAGAATCAGATGAAGCTCTTTGGCTCCATTTTGGTAAATGGATGCAGCACTTGGAATTAGGAAACTTTGCCCACCCCTGACTTGTTCAATTGCCCGACCGTTCTTATCAGTCGGAAGGAGTTACCCTTGCCTAGGGTGTAGCTACCCTGGAGCAAGGGGGCTCAGTTGAACCTGAGTCCCAGATGCTGAGAAGTGCCTTTGCAAGTAGCCTATGCACCACTAGAAAACTTTCAGCTGGGGGTGGGGGATGAAGGATAATGCTTCCTTTTCAGGTAAGCCCTGCCCCCACCCTACAGACCTTGTCCCCTCATCCCTGGAAATCGTGCCACTTTGTCCTGGGTGGGAGGAGAGGAGGCATAACTGAGACATGAGTCCTGACAGCCATGACCTTCCGACACCACTGACCCTTGGAGCAAGTTGGTGGCCCCAGTCCCATAATCTGTGGATCCTGTGCAGAGCCGCATGCGTGCACAGCCATGCGGGACCCATGCGCATCCATAATATTGCTGACACATCGTGCCGCACACAAACCACGCACATCCACATGCACGCAGCTTGAACACGGGGATCCGCAGAGCATGGGATTTAGTAAATGCATAATCTACAGCTTTGTTGTTGTTGTTGTTGTTTGCTATTGTTCTGTTGTATTTATATAGCACTAGCAATGTACCTGGGGCTTCACAACTGTTAAATAGAGGGTAATTTCAGAGGTGGCCGTGGTGGCCGTGGTACCGTAATGTCTGTTGGGCCCAAAAGAGATTCCCGCCAGATGTTCACCCCCGGCGGGAATCGCTTTGACCACGTTTTCAGCCCTCCGGAGCTCCGGAAGCATGGTCAAAGAGATTCCCGTCGGGGGTGAGCACCCGGCAGGACTCTCTTTTAGGCCCAACAGATGTTACGGTACCAAGGCTGCCACAGTGGGGTTCACCGTGGTTTACTGTGGTATCGTAATGTCTGTTACGGCCCCACGGCCCGGAATTAGTGGATGGTACCGGCTGTTACCACCACCAATTCCGGCCGTGGCCAAGACCCCGGAGGGCTGCCGGCCGGGGGAGCATGGGAGAATGGGACTGTTTGGCCCCACATTGCACCACACAGCCCCGCCCCCTTCCCGATCCCCCTCCAAAATCCGGCTGACACGTCTGTTGACCGGCCGGCCAAATTCCGGAGGGGGTTGAAAAGGTGATTCCATGCTGTGGCCCAAGGGAGGCCCAGCATGTCTGAAATCACCCAGAGTCAGGGTCCCTGCTCTGAGGGGCTTACAATTTAAGGCCCTTTTCATAAGAGGCACCCCCACCTAACTTCACACAGTTTCGCTGCATGGAGATGGTTGGAGGTGCCCGTGTGAAAGCCATGGGGGATGGATGGGGGTATATGCACGCTCCCACGCAAAACCACCTCCACCCATCTATACCCATCACCCACGCATGGAGTAATGGGCTCCAATGCCTGATGCTCTGTGGGTGGAGGTGGGTGTGTGCCCATGGGTTCATGCATGGTGTTGCTGACATCCACTTCGGCCTACATTGAGAATGTCTGTGTCTGTCTTTATTCGCAAAACAGCTGCAAAGCAAATGTTTCATCTGGCGACTATAATACACTTATTCCTGCTTCTGAATGTAGATTCCCCTTGATTTCCTACCAAATGTCACAGACTCACTTGCTCTCCACATGGAACCGCACTTTCTAGTTTCCCCCCATGACGCGTTGGCAAGGGCTGCCAGCAGTTTTTACTCTGCACAGGAGCCTGTGGTCTCTGCTGTAGGAAAGACCGATGCACGCTGTTCCAAATTTTAAGCAGGTGTCAAAGGAGGTAAAATGATTTTTGAAAAAGGCTGTTCCTTTCTTGCTCCAAAATTGTGAAACGCTGCATTTGGCATTCACAGAATCACCTCTGTTACTGAATGCCAGTTCTGTTAAAAATAGAAAGAAAGAAAAGAATCATGACCGAACTGGAAGGAATTAGAGTAATAACTTGATGCTGTTTTTCTGAACATCCAAAGATGCTTGTTTTAAGGCCCTGCAAAGGAAAGGCACAGATTGGAAAATAAATTGATAATTGCTATCATGGGACTTCAAAAGAATGCGGGGAAATAAATTTCAAAGGTAGCCGTACAATTAATAACAATAATTTTAAAAAAGTAATGGGAAACAGGCATGATCAAATATCAGCACTCAAACTTGGAACGGCGAATCCATTGGGACAGGAACTGAAAAGAGACAAGGTGAAAGAGCATGAAAACACCTTGAAATAAACAGATGAAGGGTGCAGATTTTAATGAGACCAGGGGTTCAAAAGGTAACATTATTGACGGTAATGTGATAAAGCAGTAAAAAGCACCAAAATGAAAAGAAGTAGGTTCTGGGAAGCCAGGCCACTCAGTTTGTGTCTATTTTTAAATGCGCTAGGCAAAACTGAATATTAAGGGTGTTGCTTCCTTCGAGAGCATAAAGGTGATTTGCCGTGGTTTAGAGGCGCATAGCCAAAGGCAGTTGGGCAGCTGGTTGGCAAGACACTTGGAAAATACTAGGGATGGGCGAATGCAGTTCAGATGTTTGGAGTTCGGACCGAACTCAGTCTGTTTGGACGTCCGAACCAATGTCCGAACCGAACTCTTGAACGACCGAACAGTTCAGTCGTGTTCGGATGAGTTTGGATGAGTTCGGGGGCAGGAAAAATGTCTTTCCGGGGTCGAAAATTAGGTTTTGGTTTCTATTTCGTTTCGGTTTCGCTATTTTTGAATGTTTGGTCAAGTTCGGCCAAACCGAACTCGGCTGAACAGAACCATCGAACCCGAACTCGGGTTTCGAACCGAATGACCGAACATCCAAACATTCGAACCGTGTTCTGTTAGCCCATCCGTAGAAAATACAAACAAAGACTTTCCACCCAATGCTGTATCTTATGGTAAATCTGGAGTCTGGTTCCATTTACACCAGTGTAAACTAGAAGCTGCTCAGAGCTTAAAGTGTTTTGCTCTCCAGAGCTGAATGAGGTCTTGAACTTCTCAGTATTTCTGGTTTCCCCAGTGGGCAGTAAAACTGATATGAATATCCACAGAAATGAGTAAAAACACTGAAATTGTGGTACTTGGCAAACCTGAGTAACATTGGATACTTACTGTTACCCATTAATGCCAAATAGGCTATCCAATGTACCCATTTACCATTTTTTGTCCCAATTTTCTGACTTCTGATACTGAATTTCTGACTTCCGGTACCAATTTTTAGACTTTATGTCCTGATTCCCATAACAATTTACTGTTTTACCAATTGGTGCCAAGTACTGAGTTGGGCATCCAATAACTCCCAAATACTGGGTTTTACACCATTACTGAGTAAAGCAGTAGATTTACCATTTTACTTAATATTTATTTATTTATTTATTTATTTATATATTAACTTATATCCCACCCTTTCCAAAAGGCTCAGGGAGCCTTGCTGTAATAAAAACATAATACAATTAAACAGCATTAAAATACATTTTAAAAAAACCCCCTACTCTCATCCCAGAACCACCCACTCCAGCCCCCAACTTTCCAACAAAGCTCCCACTGAAACCCTAGCCCAGTCCACCAAATGCCCCTTTTAAAAAAAAAGTCTCGCACTGCCTCCAAAAGATACTCAGGCTCAGTCATGGTAAAAAGTCCTGGTATTTGGGGTTAATTGGGTCCTTGACTTGGCACTCAGGTATCAATTGGGCACTAAAAAAATGTGAGTGAGAAGGAGTCACGCAGAAATGAAATGATGCTCATACTCTGCTATATAAACTTATGGCACTGTCTCTTTAAGAGCCCAGCCCTAAACGAGAGGGTCAGCTGACAGGCTGCAGATGGAGATAAAAGTTGAGGAAGCTATCAGTCTGGGAGAGCTCAGAGGGGACTGGCTGTGTCCTGAGAGCTCTGGAAGCAGCTGGAAAAGGCTGGAGGTCTGGAGAGAAAGTCCCAGTAGCCTCAGAGTCTGAGAGGCAAAACCATAAGCTGCAACTAAAGAAATGGACTGTGATTTCTACACATCCCCAAGTGTCCCAAGCATCCAGGCAGGGCACTGCAGACAAGGTGGGATTGAACAGTGGAGCAGGCACCTAAAAGAGGCCTGAATCCACACACATTTATAAATATAGGGAACCTGGCTTGGACTCGGGATAAGCCCCATTCAGGAGGCTTTTGAGGATGGGCTAAAAGGGGTTGGAGAAAGCCTGAATTCTAACTTAACAACCTTTGTTGTGTTGGTGAGAATCAGAGAGCTAGATAAGAGCCTTAGTGTGGAGAGGATGAGTTAAATCCCCAAAGAAAAGGCTGCTCCAAAGAAGAGCAGAGCCCCTGCCACAGTGGGTCCATCTTGAGAGCCAGTGTGGTGTAGTGGATAAGGTGCTGCACTTGGCCCACTTTCAGACACACACACCCGTGCATATTCTGGCTACGAGGGGAAGATGGGGGACATGCAGCCAGGATATTTATTTATTGATTTATTTATAATAAAATGTATATGCCGCCCCCTCCTGCTAAAAGCATCTCGGGGCAGCTAACAACATATTAAAACAATTTAAAACAGCAGTAATACAATTAAAATACTATTAAAACAGAATACAAAATACCCCCCACCCTAACCCACCCCCTCTCTCCCTCAGGAAAAGCACGGCGGAACAGCCAGGGCTTACACTGTCTACGGAAAGAAGGGAGGTCAGTAATCTGGCGGGAGGGAGTTCCACGACCGCGGTGCGGCCACAGAGAATGCCTTCCGCGAGGTCGACACCCAGCTGGGGGACCTCGAGGAGGGCGCCCTCAGCTGACTGCAGGGGCTGAACCAGGACCCGGAGGGTGAGGCGGTCCCGCAGGTAGGTGGGCCCCAGGCCTTTAAGGGCTTTAAAGGTCAACATCAACACCTTGAATTGGGCCTGGAAGACTATAGGCAGCCAGTGCAGAGAGCAAAGCACTGGTGTAATATGCTTGTGTCGGCCCGTCTGCAGCCTCTGAACCAGCACCAAGGGTAGCCCCACGTAGAATGCGTTACAGTAGTCCAATCTCATGGTAATAAAAGCATGGACGATCATGGCTAGGTCGGAGTCTGAGACACACGGCCAAGCCGACGCACCAGATGTAATTGGCGAAATGCCCCTTTCGCCAGAGTTGCCACCTGGGTATCCAGGCGGAGCTGCGGGTCCAGGAGCACCCCCAGGCACCGAACCTGAGATACCAGGGCAGGACGGATCCCATCAATGATGGGAGCCACCACTCCCCCGGCCTTCCCCACAACCATCACCTCCGTCTTGTCGGGATTTAACTTCAGACGGTTCGCCTTCATCCAATCCCCCACAGCTGCCAAGCACCGGATAAGCACTGAGACTGCCGGGCCTGAGTCAGATGATATGTGTAGGAATCGGCTGGTCTGAAAATCCCCTTGCATGGCTTTGCCGGCAGATACCTGCAGGGATGCAGAGCTCGGTTTCCTGTTTTGCATTCCTGCGTGTGTCTGTTGGCAAAGCCGCACAGTGGTTCTTTCAGACTGGCATATTCTGGCTGGGGGGAGGGAGGATGTCTGAAAGTGGCCTTGGTCCTGGGAAGCCAGGGTTTGAATCCTGCACTAGCCATGAACACACTGAGTGGCCTTGGGCAAGTCACAACCTCTCTACCTCAGTTCCCCATCTGTAAAATGGAAATATTTGTGTGTCTGTCTGTCCCTGTGTTCTCCTCACTCTTGTCCATTTTAGATTGCAACCTCGCTGGGCAGGGACCTCTCTTTAAAAAGTCTGTGATTGTAAAGTGCTGTGTACACCTAGTAACGCTGTAGAAATGATAAGTAGTGGTATCCATGAGTAGCAAACATGCTGCATATTTCAGCTCTAGTGGGTTAGAATATTATGTTTCCTCCCTCCACAATGGGTGATACCAGTTGTAAAGCTCTGCAAGTGGGTGGGCCAGGATTGGGCCCCACTGGCACACCTCAGTATGACCTGCCTCCTCTCTCAAGTAGATCATGACACCTCTCACCCCATGGACCCAGAGCCGCAAATGAAATGGGTCCCCACAAAAATGGGCATACCCATCCAAACTGCAGTACCCAACTCGTCTCCGGCAGATCGGGCTTTAAACAGTACCTTTAATGTCTGACGGGTTGCTCAAATTACCAAAATGCTGTTACCCTTAGTGAATGCCTGGTTTTCCATTAAGGATTTTCTGGTTTGTGCCAAGCACTGGGACAGAAAAATGGTTAGGCATTCAGAAAGACACTAATGCAATTATTACGGTAAATTGGATTATATTGGCAAAACAGAAAATTGGTAATTCAGTAATGGCAACCTGGTATTTCAGGTAATTGGATACCTGTGTCAGGTGTTCTACACAGCTTCCTGTTGTGGTTAGCCAGCCAGGCACCAATCAGACACCCAAAATTCTACCCGATATTTCAAGTATTCCCCAGGGTACAAAATGAGTTACCAGTTTCAGATCTACCCAAACCACCTGATTCCCTCCACCCCAGTCATCCTGGCCTTGTGGCCGTGGTGTATCTCCCTTCTGTCCTGATGACCTCTGCCTGCCTGCCTGTCCTATAGCCCCAGAGTGCCCCCCAAAACATCTCCCCTCCACCTTCTGGCTCACAGATTTCTCCTCAGGCCAGAATATAAGCCAGTGGCCTGGTGGTGAACTGCAGTCCATGGTTTCCTGATCCCTGCCCTACCCCCACCTCACAGGAGTGTTGCTAAGAGTTAATGGGGAGGCCATATAAGGACTCAAGATTGTTACCTAGCTCAAAGGCTTCCAAACTATGGACCGTGCCCCAAATTAGGTTTATACATATAAGGTGCTGGGTGTCAGGTATGACAGGGTCTGAAAGACAAGTATGGACAGGATCAGGGCCAAAGGTGGGTCAGGCTAGAGTGGGGTCAGAATCAAGGTCCAAGCAGGGGTTATAAAAAGTCCAGAGATGTGTAGAACAGGATCAGAGGCTGGGGTCCAGAAAAAAGCGACAGGTGCAAGGAATCAGGGGAAAGAGTCAAGGAACAGGAATCAATAGGTAAAGCGGGGGCAAGGAGAGTCAGAGGCAGACACAAGAACAGGAAGTCAGGTGTTCCACCCAACTTCCTGTTCCTACCAGCCAGCCTTATAAGCTGCCTGGCAACAACCAGGAAGCTAAGACAGGATGGGTGTGATCTGGGCAGAGGAAAGAGGCCTCCTGGTGGGAGTAGCTGGAGGTGCAGCAAAATGAAGCAGTGGCACTGCATAGGCATGGGCGAACAGATCGCGGTTCGTGTTCGGCCGTTCGGTTCGGCCGCGATCGGTTCGTGTGTTCGCGTTCGGCCGTTCGGTTCGGCCGTGTTCGGTTCGTGTGTTCGTGTTCGGCCGTTCGGACGTGCCTCGCGTTCGCGTTCGCCCGTTCGGTTCGGCCGTTCGTGTTCGGCCGTTCGTGTTCGGTTGTTCGGGCAGGTCGTACGTTCGTGTTCGGCCGTTCGGTTCGTTTGCCATCGGGTTGTACGTTCGTGTTCGGGCGTTCGGTGTTCGGGTGGTTCGCGCGTTCGCGTTCGGCCGTTCGGCCGGAAATGTCGCGGGAAGCCGTAAAATCGGCGTCGCGCCGGAAATTCGTGTGCGTGTGCGTGAGTGAGGCGAGAGGGTGTGTGTTTGTTTCGGTGGCTGCTTGTGTAGTGTGTTTTGGTGATTGTTTTGGCTGTGCTGTGTGTTTGGGTGGGTTGGTGTGTGTTGTGTTGGACTGTGGGGTGGTGTGTGACTGTAGTGTGTGCGAAAAATTTAAAAAAAAA
>QEPC01002388.1:14652920-14663195 GCA_003113815.1 Sphenodon punctatus | reverse complement strand
TTGGGTCGCAAAATTTTCCATTTTGGGTCGCAGAATTTTCCATTTTGGGTCGCAGAATTTCAGAAATTTTTTTGCAGAAGAATCGAGGCCCTGCTCATACCTTAGGGACCACCTCGCCCTTCGCACCCCAGAGCGGTTCCTGCGGTCTGCCGGGGGTGCCTTCCTGGAGGTCCCCTGTGTTAAGCGGGGGGCCACGATGGAGAGGGCATTCTCGGTGGTGGGACCGTGGCTGTGGAACTCCCTTCCGAAGGAAGCTCGCCTGGCCCCATGCCTTTTAACATTTCAGCGAAACTGTAAGACCTGGCTGTTTGCCCAGGCCTTTGGAAGGGAGGGTGGGGAGGGAGGTTTTTAGTCCCCTACCCATTTATTTTTGTCTAGCCCTGTTTTAATATTTAATATTTAATATTTAATATCTGATTGTTTTTAGATGGTTTTTATTGTATTTTATTGTTTTATGTTGGAAGCCGCCCCGAGCTGCGTTGCAGGAGGGGCGGGGTATAAATTTATAAAATAAATAAATAAATAAATAAAATAAATATCTCACCCCTTCTTCTCAGTTTCTTTGCACATAAACCAGGAATAATAAAGACAATACCTACTCACCTACCTACCTACTTCACAGCTGCCATATTGGGTCAGACCAATGGTCCATCTACTCCAGTATCATGTTTCCAAGAGTGTCCTGACCCCTGATACCCTGGACAGAGAATCCATGCTGACACATTCCAGTAAAGCCGTTGCGCATTAGATTGCCCCAAACGGGGTCAGTTGCCTGCTCTCCCTGTACCTTCCACTCCCCGACCACCTATGTATGTACAATCCCAGTCCCCTTGGTCCTCACAGTCATGGAAATGTCTTGTTGTACAACCCACTCAGGTTCAGGCATTGCTGGATGTTGGGCCCTAGGCTTGAAGTCATTCATGCTTTGATCCAGGGCATCCATGATGTTCAGGAGGGTGGGTACAGTCACTCTCTTGTTCTCTGCCTCCTCATTCGACCCCCATGGATGCTGTGGGTTAGAGGCCCATGACTGAAATGGGAAGACAGATACCACAGCATTCTCCCTTGCCTGGGTGTGTTGGAAACCTTCTCCCTCCCCTTCTGGCTTGGATCTCCCAGGGAGATGACCCTTTAAGTTTTGCAGGGGGATGGGGTACCCCTGTGGGTATGACGGGGCATTCCTATGCCTTGCCTCAAGCTGGAGCATCCTCTGCTCTGAACCCCCCATCTGATCTTGGAGGGACAGAAGAATAGCTTCTAAAGCCTGCAAAAGGGAAGGGCGGGGGGGGCTGAAGGTTCAACACCCTCAGGCTGGCCACAGGCCTTTCTCTGGAGGCCTCTTGGGTCCCCCTTTCCAAGGCATGGTCCTCCCTTTTACTATCTGCCACCCAAGCTCTCTCAAAATCCTGAGGGTGGGTATTCCAGATAAGGCCCACTGGACCTGCTGCGGCTGAGGGGGAAGGAAGAATGCCTATACCTGCTCCCTCATGCCCTTTCTGACCAGCCCCTTGTGGTCCTCAGTGCATGTGGGGGAGAGGGGTGCTTCCCGTGCTCTCCTGCCTTTTTACTGTGTAGGCCGGGGTGTGTGTGTGTATGGCAGTGATGGGGAGGGGGAGGCCTCACTCTGCTCCTCTGCCACCAGTCTAACAGAGAAGGGAGTATGGGCATGCGGAGAGGATGGGGGAGACTGCTCCTCTCCCCCACACCTCAGACTCTGCAGGAGCTTGCAGACTTGCAGCCCCTGTACTCATGGTCATGGCTACCTCATCTTCACACTGCTGCTGCCTGATGGACGCCGCACTGCGGGTCACCTGGCTAACACAGCTGCCACCCCTCTGCTCCAGTCTCTGCTGCTTACCATATGAGCTCGTGCTTGTGTGTCTGGCTCCCCTGGTTGCCCCAACCACACTTCAGTTGTCTGGGCAGCACAAAATGGAGGAAAGCAAGCATCATGAGGCTTCCTTTTGCTCCAGAAATGGGAGTTGCTAGGTAACCGGCACCGGGCACATCCCTCCCTTCCCATCACGGTAGCCTCCCCATCTTTGTTTCCTCCACCAGAGGAGTGGGGACAAGTAGAGGTGTAACAAGAATGCAAAGTGTTCTTGAGAGAATTCATGAGATTGTCCCCCACCCCGAAAAGAAGACACGGACACCATTTTGTGGGGTAAATCAGGCCGCGCCAAACTTTATTAACCCAGTCGGGGGAGGAGGGGGCTATGCCCCTCCCGGTCCTGTCAACCGTAACTATTAACTGATAACTCAGGTAGAGTAAACTAGGCAGTCTGATGTTCCTCAGTACCACAACAGTGCTAACTGTAACTATAGCTGCTGCAATGTCACACCTGCCCGGCCGCCCCCAGCCAGGTCAGGAGGCCATTGCCTACCGTAACCCAAGGAAGGAAGTGAGGGCAGCCCGCGAGGACCCTGAACCGCCCTTGTCCTAGGTCCCCGTGACCCGGCCCCACCTTCCTGGGTCCTACGTGATGCTGGCCGGGCAAGCTCTAGCATTCACGTGGACCCCCATCTCGTAAGGAGATCACCTGGCAGCAGACTATCCCTACCATCTAACTTTACTAACTTGCAGGACCCCTGCGGTGCGACAGTTATTAATCTTACATGTCCCCTTCCCACTGGAGGTCAATCAAGAATCAACACTGTGAGGAAGGTGAAAAAACCAACCAGAACCTGAGCCAATCATCCTGGTGGCCAAAATTCATTCCTGGCCCTCAACCCAAGCTCAGCAACCAGTACTACCCACAGTGCAAAAGGAAGGGTGGGAGGGTGCTCCTTTGATGCTGCCCAGGCACGGAATGACGGGATCCGTGCCTGGGTCAAAATGGCAGCTGCACTCTCCTGCTCTCGTGAGAGCTTGCTTCGCACCGCCAGGTGTTGTGCTGTGCGCTCCTCCGCCCTACACATGCCCTCTTTTCGGAAAGAGGCGGGGGAGGGACAACAGGCGCCGCCCGCGAGCCGCTCCCGGTACTGAGGAGGGCAGCAGGGCGACGAACATTCTTGCAACCCCCCGGCGAGATCTGGCACGTTCCCGCTGGGGTATGCAAGAATCTTGTAAGATTCTCGAAAATGGCACTGTGCATGTGCAAAATGGGCACTACAGTCATTCTGCGAATGTGCAGGTCCCAGTGTACATTTTTGCATGTGCAGTGCCATTTTTGAGGGCTCTCCAGAAACCCTAACACCCTAAAACCAGCACTGCGCATGCACAAAATGGCCACTGGGACCCGCACAGGTTCAGAATGGCTCTAGCGGCCATTTTGTGTATGTGCAGTGCCAGTTTTCAGCCATGTAAATTCCGCGTGAGAACATGTCGAGAATCGACTGATTCTCGACTCGTTCTTGTTCTCTCATAATCTTGGCAAGAAGCTGCTTCTCGCTGAGATTATGCAAGAACGAGAAGGTGAGTTTCACCCCTGGAACAAGAACCCTCCCCCCAAAAGGAGGAGGGTTGTCTCCCTTTTTGTAACAAGTTGCTGTTAGATTTCCTGGTGGTCATATGCATTCTGCTTTTCCCTATTTTGAGCCCACCCTCTCATTTTCTTCAATACATTTGGCCCCGCTGCTATCCACCATGGATACGGGAGTCAGTTCCAGTCAGAGAGAGGCAAGTTAATTCTGCATGGAATAGTGGGACTGCTTTTACGGCCTTCTGGTTTGATGAAAGAGGTCTTTCTTTGTGTTACATTGAGACATTTTCAATCTCACGCCTCCCCCCCCACAAACTCCCCCTTTCTGTTATAATGTCACAGTTTGACAAGCCCACAGTAGAGGGTGAGGGAAGGGAGCAGAGAGAGATACCAGGGCCTCAGGAGGGAACTTTAACACTCTCAGGCTTTGAAGAGCAGTTGCTACAGATAACAACTCAAAGCTCCTGGCTAAGCTACCGGTAGCCAGAAAGCTGTGGATTGATGGGGGTGGGAAAATCCATAATAAATGAGCTTTTCATCACCCGTAGAAAAAAGCAGGGCCAGATTAAGGCAATCTGGAGCCATAGGCACACCATGATCCGAAGCCTTTCCATGGCTTCACCCCAGCACTCGACTTGGAGTGGTATTGGCTGGGAGAGCAGGGTCAGCAGGAGAGGGTTCCCATTTCTCCGGAAGGAGGGTCTGTATCTCACCAGTCAGGTATATATGTTTAGAGGGGTGAAAAAAAAGCATCTCCCAACCACATCCGATGCCTGTTTTTTTATGGACAGAGTGTGGTTGAAAATGATGGCCAAATCCTGACTCACTATTTCCCACTGCACCTCCTCAGCATACAGGGCCTGAGGGAGGGAAGACTGACCCTCGGCCCCAGCATCAACTCCGTATTGTGCACATCTCTAATATCAATCCCTCTGATGGAGGACCCATTAGGGGGTTGCACGCAGCTTGAAAAAGGCTTTCCTGCTCCCATTCCTACTAGGAAAAAGACCAGTGGGGAAGTTCCCTCCAGGCTCATCTGTGCAGCTCGTGGTGGTGGGGGAGGGGGCGGGCGCGGAGAAGGAAGCAGTCAGCAGCAACCGGGAAGGTATGAGCTTTAGCCCAGAGGTGAGGCGAGTCAGCACGGGGAGCATTGGTATGGAGGGCAAGGGAATTGAAGGCACTCACACACCCCGAGCACTTCTCAGATGAGAGGCGCTGTGGGGGGAACACCTTCGAACAACCTGTCAAGTGGCATCCAAAGGCCAATTCCCCACCCTACATGTATGTGGGGGAAGTGTGCAGCCAGCCGTTGGAACTTACAAGCACTCCCCCCCCAGTGGTCATTTTAAAAAATGCTCCAGGGCATCCATGTGTTCGAAACTTGCTCGATTAGAAATCACACCAGGACATCTCGGTCCTTGTGCACGAAATTGCGAGCATTTTTGCAAGCAGCAAACGCGCTGTTTGTTTCAGCTCTAATCTGTATTTGTCTTGGCCTGCATCTGTCCTGACCTGATCTGCATCTGTCCTGATCTGATCTGCATCTGTCCTGCATCTGTCCTGATCTGATCTGCATCTGTCCTGATGTGATCTGCATCTGTCCTGCATCTGTCCTGATCTGACCTGCATCTGTCCTGATCTGACCTGCATCTGTCCTGAACTGCATTCTGATCTGACCTGCATCTGTCCTGGCCTGAATCTGTCCTGAACTGCATTCTGATCTGACCTGCATCTGACCTGGCCTGAATCGGTCCTGAACTGCATTCTGATCTGACCTGCATCTGTCCTGGCCAGCAGCCTGATCTGATTTGCACTTGTCTCATTCAGTCCAGTCCTGTCTCATCTGCCTCATATTGTCCAATCTTGCATCTGCCTCATTTGTCCGGCTTAGGGGTGTGCAATCAATTTCTGGTTGCTTTAGTTACTAAAATGAATGGAGCCCTATTCATTTTAGTAACTAATGTTATGAAAATGGATAAATGAGCAAATGATTGTTATTTGCTTTCATTAGTTTTTATTTTTTTAAAAATAAGACAAAGAATAAAATATATATTTTTTAAAAACCCAACCTGTGCATACACAAAATGCCTGTTGGACCATTCTGCGCATGCACCCCTTTTCCAAAATGGCACTAATTGCCACCATTTTGGAAAAGGGCAGTCAGTCTGCACATGCGCAATGCCCATTTTGCACATGCACTGACCAGCTGCCCTTTTCCAAAATGGTGGTGATGTGTCTGCTGCCATTTTGGAAAAGGTTGTGCGTGGCCAGAATGGTCCAGCAGCCATTTGTGCATGTGTAGCAATTTTTTTTTTTTTTAAAAAAATGATTTTTTAATAGTTTTTAAAAATGGAGAAAAAAATTGAAAATGAACAGTTTTCTACCCGCTTCCCCCCAAGTGAAAACTAAAATGAAAATGAATGGTGTACCTTCTGCACACCCCTCTGTTTTACCTCTTCTGTGCCTGCCCCTTGGTCTGTGTGCCAATCCTGGTCATGACCCATGACCATATTGGACCCTGGATCAAGGTCCTTCACTGACTCTTTGGATCCAATCCTGAATCAACTCTCCTGGACCCGATTCTGTACTGACTCTCCCGGACGTGAAACCCTGGACCTGATCCTGCCAATACCCTCTGTGTCCTGACAGACATTACATCCACAAAGGGTTGCATGGATACGTTGAAAAGTAGGGACAAAACAATGGGCATTTTTAGACACACGTTCAAGTTTCGGATGTTTCAATCTTCTGGGTTTACAAGCCCACAAGTAAGTCCCAGATTCATTTTTCACATACACACTGCCCTGAGGCAGTTCCTGGATGCATTCTTCACACAAACACTGCCCTGAGGCAGCCTAAAGTAGCCGCAGCTGTAGACGTGACAGGCTGCCATGGAAACCAAGTGACCACAGCTGCCTGGAGCAAAGCAGTTTACGAGGAGAACCTTTTACACACAAAAGTTCTGGGAGAAGTTTCACACAGAAGTTCAAAGATCCAGATGTTTAAGATCTGGGTGAGTGATTTAGACACACAGAAAGTTCAGGATGTAACAGCAAACATCCAGGAGAAATGTGTGTGTAAAACACCCAATGGAACCTTGGGGAATGCTGAATTTCAACTCTCTTGGGGATGACACACAACCATCCATCACCACCGACTGACTCCACTCTTTTAGGTATGATTCAAGGCACTGACCAACAGCTCTCATCACTCCAGCGACATCCCTCAGCCACTGAAGCAACAACCCATGGTCAATCATATCAAATGCTGCTTTAAGTTCCAACTTGAGCAAAATGGACAGCTGTCCTCAATATAAAATCATCAGGAGATCATTCATCACCCTGACAAGTGAGGTCTCTATCCCGTGGGAAGTTCGGAACCCAGAATGGAATTTCCCCAAGATATTATTGGAGTCCAAGATGCCTCTGCACTGCAGCTGTACTGCCATGGCCTTCTCAATCACCTTCCCTAAAAAAGATAGATTGCAGACAGAGCAATAATTGGCAAGCACTCCAATGTCAAGAGAGAGTTTCTTGAGAAGAGGACTTACCTCTGCACATTTAAGAGTGGCCAGCAACCTCTCCCCCATAAAGCAGGCATTAACAATGCTCATCAATAAAATTACCAGCTCCACCTCTGCCAGTGCTTGCTCTCAACAGCCAGGATGGGCATAGATTTCAGGGGAAGAAACTCCAGGAGTGGATGACTGGTTGCCTGGATGAGTCCCTCACTGCTGCTGCATTAGGGACAAGAGTGCAGGATGTAAGTGGAGAGAGGAAGCGGGCCAGGAATAGGGTCATGTCAGGATTTGGGAGTAGGAGAGCAGAGATGGGTCAAGGCAGGTGAACAAGGCAGGGAGTCAGAAGAGGAACAGAACAGGTTGGAGTCAACCAACCAGTCAGATCTCAGCTTCCTGTTACCTCCAGCCAGCTTTTAACTAGGCAGATAGCAATTCAGAAAGCTGGGAAGATGTGTGTGTGTGTGTGTGTGTGTGTGTGTGTGTGGTTTGGGATGCTGGAGCTAGGGAGCCTATTCAGAGCAAGGACCTCATATGGCTGAGTTCAGGGGCCAAGGGGTGTGCATGTCATTTTTGTTATAGCCATAACAAAAATGACAAATAATATAATTTATTATTATAATTTATTATTATTGAAACCAATGGAAAACAAGACAAAAACAAAAGCAAATGAAAACAAAAATTTGATATTTATGAAAATGAAAATGACAGATTTAAATAACAAAAATTAAAAAATGAAAATGAAAAAGGCATGGGCCCCTGGTGCACACCTCTAATATATATCGATTAGATGGTCGATATAGACGAGAGATAGATTAGAGATTGCGGATATACCTCTGAGTTTTCCTTTTCCCTTCCCCTATCTGTCTCCCCCTGTCCGTATATTAAATATACAGAGATATTCGTTGTCTATAGATACATTAGGTATTTAGATACTAGGCTGTTTTATTATATAAATTAGGATTATAGGATAGGAATATTTTGTAGATTAGGTTGAGTTTAGATTCTGTATATATAATACAGAATTGATATATTTGATATAAATAAAACTAGCTAGTGTGTGTATACCAAATTACCAATACCAATAATGATACCCAAAACAAATCTTTGTTTGAAATTGGTAATGATGCCGACAACGATAACAAAAACCCGGCATTTTGCTATTAACAAAAATGAAAATGACACATTTTAATAATGAAAATGATAACAAAAAATGACATGGGACTCTGGTGCCCACCCCTAAGCAACGGCACAGCAGTGAGTCAGCTACTACCCTGGAACCAGGAAGGCATGTTTGAAACCTGGTACCATACATGCTTTTCCGCAACAGTGAAACACAACAGAGTATGCCCAGAGAATCAGCAATCAAAACCCTCACTGCCCTGGGACCTGAAAAGCAGCCCCTGAAGCTTGAAATCTCATGCTTGGGCCAAGACAACAATATCACCATCTCCACCTTGTGACTCTTTTATTTTTCAGCCAGTACAGGAGCAGACCTCCTACTCATCTGGAGAAGGCATTTCAATTTGATTGCTTCTGCTCAGGGAGATACCAAGCTTCAATGAGGCCATCGTTTTACCGGCAGGGCTGGGAAGTTGGGAGGATGCCCTGCCTGAAATGGGATAGGAACCAAACTCTGATGCCTGCCAAGTACCAAAGGCTGGGACAGCTGCAAGACACTTTGCATAGCAGTCTGGTTTGTGTAGTGATCAGCTCAGAGGAAAGGCAGCAGAGATGCGGGACGATAGGTGAGAAGAGCGGAAACGAATAGTAAATTTAGCATCTGCTGTTAATATCGACCATTCCAGAGAAATTTGGCACTTATCCGGCTGGGAGCCAATGTCCGTGATGGCTAACCGTAACCGACAAACTGAGTAACCAGATAATACTGCAATGGTTAATCAGTTTACTGGATACTATTACCATCTTGCCATGTAAATGTTTCCATTACTAGTCCAAATCAGATCTAGAGGGCAGGGAAGGAGTACACAGGAAATGAATTATGGGAAAGTGGTACAGCTACTGTGGCAAACAGTCCACAGCAGTATTATGTAGTAAGAGGGCAAATTGGTTAATTGGCTTATACCACCCATCAATAAACATGTAGCGGTTGGTATCCGGTCATTGCTGGAGTGGTTGGATACCACAGATCCAGAAGGATACCAACTAGCGTGGATAGTGAGATGTGAAGTCTTCCTCTGTGCATGTGGGGTGTTGATGGTACTCTAATGTGACATGCTCAGGCCAGTGGAAAAGATGCTGAAGGTGCACACTCTGGGAGGGGGTAGGAAGCAGAGGTGACTCAAGCATACGGACTTGATCTGTCGATGAGTTCTATGAACTGGAAGGGGACTGGATAAAACGGGTAGTGGGCAGTATTTGCCCTATGGACCTGAGATTCCCCACCCTTGGCTTAACGTTCCTGAAAACCAGTCCTAATGCATCTAAAATCATTCACCGATGGAAAGGCCCTCCCAGTCATGAGCCATTCTGGAACGTTCTGGCTTTAGAGACTGATGTAAAGTCCCAGAACTGGGCCAGATGCAGAGTTGGGACTTTAAAAGATTGATATCTCTTTAATTGATGGGTTGTTTATCATCTCAGTCTAGCCTTGCAGAGGTACATAAATTATTACATTTACCCAGAAGAGGTGCACCTACCCTGCAGTCCAGTCTCCAACAGACAGAATTTGGCTATGTCCTCTACTAAACACATGTGTTGAGCCTTGTCTCAAGACTCCTTCTTAGGAACCTACCAAGCATCACAAACCTGAAACTAGGGGTGATTTCAGACGTGATGCAGTGAGATCCACCACAGTGAATCCCACCCCAGTGTCAATTGCTTCACCATGGGTTGTGGTGAGCTGCGCGGCCCCAACAGACGTGACAGGGGCGGCACCACCTCCCAGGGCCAACTGGAGAGAACACGGGCCAGGGGAACCCAACAGACGTGACATGGTGGCGAGAACCGTGGTGGGAGCCCCACAAGGCACCGGGGTCGCGCGGACGCAAACATGGCCACCGGAGGGCAAACGAAGCCACAGACAGAGGAGGGCCCTGCCCATGGAAGGGAAACATGAAGGAAGTGGGTGGAGGGAGCTGCAGTGTGAGAAGCGTTCACAAACAGCGGCTGCATGGAAGGCGCGCGCACTTCAAAATGAGAAGCACGCACACACAAACGAAGCAGCACACCTGCACAACAAAGGGGAGCCAAGTAGGGGACAGAGGGAGGCACACACCAGGGGGGGACAGGGAACCCCAAGGCCAGTAAGATGCACGGGAGGTGGGGGGTGGCGAGGGGCTGGCACGGCCAGCCCACCAGGAGGGGGAGGGGGCA
>QEPC01002388.1:14595510-14629813 GCA_003113815.1 Sphenodon punctatus | reverse complement strand
GTACTAGGGTGATCCCTGGGGTGGGGGGTGGTTTAACACCCCCCCATCCCAAGGATCACCCTACCCTCCCACCCAGAGATCGCCTACCTTTTGCGCTCCGGGCGGCGGCGGCGACTGCACGGCGGTCCGGCGGCTTCAGTGCTGGCTGGCTTCAGCGCTTGACTAGGCCTTCTCAATGGGCACCTTGCAATGGAAATCACAACGAGTTCTGAAGGCGTCCGGCAGGAACCAGGAAGCACTCTAGCTGGAGCTCCTCATGACAAGCAGTCCAGGCACACCTTTCATAAAGAACACCCAAACAAAACAGCGTTCCCACACTGCATCAGGTTAGCACAGGGATATCAAGTATTGCAAATTGCAAGAAGGTCCCAGGGAGCCTCCAAGCATCCCAAATTATACTTAGGAACAGGCCATGGCATGTGATCACCAGGCTACTGTCTCATAAGCAACCATACAGGGTGCCTTCTCTACTATACAAAGCACACTGACAATAAAACTCAGGCGTGTATAAAGGAGGGAGGGGGTCTTATCCATTCAAGGAACCAACTGTGTATTTTACTTCTTCTCCTCCCATTCCTTCTTCTCTTAGGGGGCAAAAATTGGAATCTTATGCCAGCCAACATTACGCTGCCATCATAAATATACCATCAGGGCCTCTCCAGGGCTACAGCAGCAACGTCAAAAGTCAGACTTCAGCAACTCTGCCCATCTCAAACCATCAAGCAAGAATCCTCAAACATAAAAGGGATAAAAGATAAAAAAGTCTCTGAACTGGCCAGAGGAACTTCCCTTCCTGGGTGACCTTGGTGCCAGATATTTCTCTCTAGCTTGGGTTGCCAGTGCTCCTTAAGGGAAGCATTACCTTCTATGGGCTCTGGGTTAGTGACCACAGTGACTACTTTTGCACAGGGGGGTGCCTCTGGAGGCTTGCTGGTCCCCTCCGACAGTCCTTCCATGTCCCGCACACAGTCAGATACCTGCCTTATGCCCGTGGATAACTCATTCCGCGTGGTTTGGTTAAGGTCAATCCGACCCATTGCCATTCTAGTTTGGGGATTCAATTCCGTGTATACTGCCTCTATGAAATCTACGTTGTCATACTGCATCACCATGCGTCCATTCCTCTGAACTTGGGCCACCACGTTTGCTAGGGCTCCTAACAACTTTTTCCTAATGATATGTGCCTCAGGCTGTTTCCCTGGGGCTTGTACTTCTAATAGGAACAACCGATTTGGGCTTTGTCCCTGAAACATGGTTCTTAACGCTGCCCTCATCCATTCGCTACAGTTGGTGCCATGGAGTTCTGTCATACTGAGTCCCACCTCTAAAGTTTGTGCATCGGTGGGGGAGGTGCTGACATGGGCTAACTGGATCAGATCCATCTCATCTGCAGTAGGATACATCTGCCAGACCCGGGCCATCCACCATTTCACCATGTCTCGGGTTAGGGGACCTAGCTGCTCTGCTACGCCTTTGCCTGTGTTGGGGTCCATTGGGTAGCTTCCCTTATGTCCTCCTGAACTGGGCCACCTGCCCCCCCCCCCCCATTTCGGTCAACCTGTTGACTCATCACCGGGGCAAGGAGCTTAGATTCCTGCCATGCAGAATTAAAGGGAGCCTCAGGGAAAGCATCTAGGGGTATTATGGGAACTTGGGGTTCTGGCAGATCTTCAATTTGCACAGTAGCTACCAAGTCTCTGTGAACCCTGAGTTCCTTCTGTAATTTCTGAATGATTGCCTCACACTCTTCATGGCTGACCGTGGCCGTAGTTAAGCGGTTTTGGTCAGCCAAGAAGTGTGGGGTGGACTGGGCTTCCTCTAATTGTCAGTGGGAGGGGTTCTGGAGGGGAGAAGCACCACCCACTCATGCCACTCACACCCGAGGAGGCTCTGCTTGCGAGGTGCGGTAGGAAGGAAGCCCGTCAGGATAGTATTTGGGTCTGTTCGTGTGCTTACGCACTCTGAACATTGACCCCTATCATCATAGGGCGCAGAGCTGGGGGGTAAGGAGGGGGTTCTCAGACTCTCTACGTGCACTCGACCGGGCAAGGATAAGGGGGATACGTGGGGGAAGTGCCAGGGCCACAGGGGAGGGGATCCCAGGTTCACAGGTAGGGTTCACGGGGCTCACTCTCTCTTCCGGGGAAGGTAAGGATGGACCCAGGGCAGAAGGGGGGGAAGCCCAACCGGGCGAGCCCGCAGGCTCCCAGCCACTCTCCTTGCACTCTAGGTCAGGGGGTAACGGGGATCACGCACACACAGCTATACTAGGACAGATAGAGACACTCACAGATATACACAGTGGGAGGGGAGCAGGTTAAGGGAACAACACACAGGACTTAAGGTACAAGCAGGTAAGCACTCTTGCTACTTAGCTCAGGGGGCCAGTCTCTCCAGGGCCTGCAGCTCTGTTCACCGGCACTGTTACTCTGTCAGTGCCGGCTCTTGTAGTGTTGGCTCTTCTGCGTCCCGCACGGGGCTGGGGCTTTTTCCGTTGCCGTCGCCGCCATTGGAGTCTCCGGCTGGGGGCGGCGGCAATGGAGGCGGCGGCGGGCTGTGACTGCGGGTAAGGGGAGCGGGGATCTTGGTTTGCTGGGGGGGGGCTGCCGCGCCCGGCAGCGGCTGCGGCGGCTGACACTAATTGAGAGTGCGAATCAGGGTTTCTTGCTGAAAAAAATGAAAATCCAAGAATTGAGTTTCACCCCTAGTAATGGGGTACCCAAGTTGGCACTAGAGCACCAATCTGGCATTGACAGACTACTCAAAATGTGGGTGTTACCTGCAGCTGGCAATTCAGCTCCAATGGTCCCTCCTCAAAACAGCTTCCTCCCCAGTCATCACCTTTTTATATAAATCTGGTCTGCATTTGCTCAGTCTACAATTCTGACTTGTTACATACCTGGGAGGGAGTTCTGACTTGTTACATACATGTTCTGACATGTTACATGCTTAGTTCTGACTTGTTACATTATATACCTGTAATGTACCTTGTTACATACCCATGTGGCCTGAAAACTTGCACAATCTCATAATTGCCCAACATAAATTGTTCCAATAAAACAGATCACCCGAACTATTTTGTCTCCAAGTTTTTCAAATAAATTTTACCTCTGGAAAAAATATATATATATTTTCCATTCTGACAACATCAAGGTCAAATGTTGAAAACATGGAAGTGAATGAAATGCCAAAATGTCTACATTTTTGCAAATATATTGAAAATATTATGGTGTTGCCTGTTGATTTATCCCTTGATTATTTTCCACCCAATTATTAATTAGTTCTCGATTATTGTATTTTCTAGGTCCTGCCCTTCAGCAGACAGGGATTTAAACTGGTATTCCGAGTAAGGTGACTCTCAGTGAGAATGTATTACATCGTATGTAAAATAACATAAATCGTTAAAAGAATACATGGAATTAAAATGCTAACAATAAATAATGCTAACCCATAAAATAATGAAATAGGAGAGATAAGGTTAACGGAACTTATTATAATTGCAGTTACCAAAGAAAAATGGTAAATCCAAGATACATAAAATATTAAACAAAACTATGATTAAAATTGAATACATACGAGAATGAACTAAATGAATACAAATGAAATCCCTCTAAATAAATCCCTCTGAAAGATTGCCTCTTCCATCACGTTCCATCACGACCCCTGCAGTCAGATGGGAGCACCCTTTTGCAGGCACCAAGGATTAGTGAAATGGAAGCAAGTCTGAAAAAGATCAGCCCATTCACTTTTGCAGAGCTCATATGCGTTTTCCGTTTTCAAAAAAAGCTACAAAGTTCCAATGTGGTTTTTCGACCATGCTGGATCGATATGTTCTGTTCCAACTGCTCCCCTCCACCATCTGTTTATGTGTAGAGATTCCTGTATGAACAAGTTGGCACCATCCACTCTAGCAGCAGGACTGTGCCGTTTTGCACATTTGCAGTAATTCCCTTTTGTTTAATGCACATGCGCAAGATGACACCATCTTGCTGCTATGGCGGATAGTGTTGTTTTGCAAATGTGCAATCAACAAAAGGGATTGCTGTGTATGTGCAGGTGGATGGAGTTGGCAAAATGGAGCTCCAGTGGAACAGAAGACAACTTGGTCGGTCTCTGTTCCATCGGGCTGTTTTTGGAATAGGCTACTCTGTTGGAAGCAGAATTCAACATGGAGTTCTGTTTCAGCTACGGCTGAAACTCGATTTCACAATTCTTGCTTTTCTTGGTGAGAATCGGGGTTCTTAGATTGTTCTTACAAACAAGAATGGACGAAGAATTGCCTTGATTCTCACCAAGAAAAGCAAGAAATCTTGCTCTCTTGTGAAAAAAGGGAGGGGCTTTTAAAAACCCTTTTACTCACCTGGATGGCTCTCTCTGAGTCTGGGGCTGCTCCAAGTCTGCTCTCTGCTTCTCTGCTGGGGCAGGCGGGGAAGTAAGGGGGCGACTTCACAGCCAATAAACATTAAATAAAAATCACTGCGTATGCGTATATGGGCACTGGGACCATTTTGCACATGTGCAGCCTTTTTCCAAAATGGCACTGGCAGGTTTTGTTTCCATTCCATCATTTGCACCAGGCATTCCAACTTCTCCATGAGAATCAAGGCAATTCTTGGTTCATTCTCGTTTGCAAGAACGAGCCATGAAACCTGATTCTCATCAAGAAAAGCGAGAATGGAGCAAACTCTTTGCTATCAGGAATAGCCCATTTTCTTAGCTCTCACCATTATCACGTAGTGAACTATCAGCCTGTAGCAAGCTCAGCTGCCCATCTGCTGGAAAGTCCTTGCAGGATCAGTTTCAGTTCATTCACGGATTATGTTTTCCAATAAACAGCCAGAGTTTATTGACAACTTCTAGTTCACGTCAACTGTACACGTTGCTCCGACGTACAATACAAAGACTCTAGCATGTTCCGAGGCCTTGCACTAATCTCCCCACTCACACCCTCTAGCCTTGGGCTGGGTCAGCAATACCGAGCTTCCAGCCTTCTGGGGACACAGGACCCTAACCAGCTCCTTGAAGAGCTCTCAAACCAGGTTGGTCTGGCTCCCTTGCCAGATACAGACTGCCTGGGCTCCAGGCTCTGCATCATTTATGTAGAAAAGGGGGTGGGGCCAACCGGTGCAAAGTGGGTCCTCTTAAAAGGTCAGTGCCTATGCTGTTACACAAACATTGCAGACTTTCTAAAGCCCCCAATGCAATGAAGCACCAATCTGACACTTTGATATTTTAATGTGCACTCAAACCATCAGCATATCAAGCCACTCATTCAATAGAACACCTGTAAAGCAGCAGAATGCAGCAGTGGTGATATCTTGCTAGCTTATAAAACAACACAGCAGGTAAACAGAAGGTGTTCAATATATAGATTCGATTGCTCTCTTTTACATGCATCTCCTTTGGACTAGGGCTGAAACTCGATCTTGATTTTCTCTCGATTTTCAACAAGAATCACAGTTCTAGACTCATTTTTAGTGAGAATCGATAATCGAGAAAATCCCCAGTTCTTGACACTTTGTCAGTTGAGAATTTTTCTCAGTTACCATGTACCACTTACTATTTGTTGCCATGATGTACCATGTACCATATATTGATTTACTGTGTACCGCTTACCTTGTACTACATTTGTCTGTGTACCGCTTCTGGCACCATCTTGATAGAGGGCTGTTCATGCACACAACAGCTGTGGTGGCCATTTTGTGCATGCACGTTACTGGGACAAATGCAGTACATGGTAAGCAGTATGTGGTAAATTGGTATACAGTACATGGTAAATCACAGTAAATGGTAGCAGTAGACGGTAAATTTGGATGAGATTCTCACTGAGGTCTCAGACCATTACCAAGATTGTCCTGAGATCTCAATAATGATTCTCAGTTCTTGTGAGATTTCCATGAGAAACAAATTGATTCTCATTTGAGCCCTACTTTGAACCACTCTGCCTTGTTATCATTTTATCAGGGCATCCTGGAGTGAATTCCCATGATAACGTATCCCCCAACAGACTCTTTCAGTTCATCCCGTCATACCTCAGGGACTGCCTCGCCCTCCGTGCCCCAGAGTGGCTCCTTTGGTCCACCGGGGGTGCTTTCTTGGAGGTCCCCCTTGTTAAACGTGGGGTCACGATGGGGAGGGCATTCTCAGTGGCCGGGTCGCGTCTTTGGAATTCCCTCCTGGAGGAAGCTCGCCTGGCCTCAAGCCTTTTGACATTTTGGCGAATTTGTAAGACCTGGCTGTTCGCCCAGGCCTTTGGGGAGGGGTGTGGGGGGTTAGGAGGTGTTTTATCTTCCCCCACCCCTATTTATTTATTTTTATCCCAGCTTATTGTAGTGTTTTTATGGATGGTTTGTATACTATTTTAAAATTGTTTTTATGCTGAAGTTGTTAGCCGCCCTGAGCTGTTTGCAGGAGGGGCGGGATACAAATTGAACAAAATAAATAAATAAATAAATCTTTGGGAGCTGAATTCCACTGTCCCTCTTTTAAGGGCCAAAGGTCCTCTTTCACGTGCGAGAGACAAAAAGACTGGTAGTTAAGCCTCTGGCACCTCTTTCATGGTTATCTCCCAGAAAAAGCACCCAAGACAAAAAAGGGGAGATGGCAGAATGACAAGAGATTGACTGGAATGCTAAAAAGGAGAGTTTCTGTCCCTGTTTATGGCACCTGGAATGCTGGGAGGTATGTGCGTGCCTGTAAGTGTGTTAGGGGGTGGAGCATATTTGCCGAGGGAGAAGCTTATTGGCCAAGGAGGCAGAGCTTGTCCCTCTTTGGTTGCTGAAAATTTTGAGAGGTATGGCAAATTGACTTTTATGCGGTATCAAATGGCTAAAATAGGCTGTATTTTTTTAAACAGTAGGTTAATGTGGGGAATTAACCATTAGAACTACTCACCAATGGGCAATGCAGACTCTCCCATCACTTGAGGCTCCCCCATTCCTGTCTGATGTGCTCATGGTCCTCTGCAGAGTCATGACCTCAGGGGGTGCTTTGAAGAGTGCATGACTGTGTCAGGAAGGGATGGGAATGCCTTTTCCAATAGGTTAGGCAATAATTATTGGAGACAATTGGTATTTTCAGACGTTACGTTACCACACTCAACCACGGTGAATCCCCCGTGGTGGTGGATGGTCCCGTAACGTCTGGTTGCTCACCGCCAGAAGTTCACCACTGTGAACCACCGGCGGTGAGCAAAATAACCACGCTTTCAAGGATGGTTCTGACCCCAGGTCAGAATCGGGCACAGCGGCCAGATTGGCTACTGTGCCCGCCCGTCTCCAGGAGGACGGGCGGCTGGGGGAGCGTCTGGACCAAAGGAAGTTAAGCTGCCATTCATAATGATGGTGTTCGCCCTCCTCCTAACACAGACACCCACTGACTCTAAGGCTGCTTTCACACATGACAAAAATGGGGCATTATAATTGCTTGAGATAATACTGGGTATTATAATTGCTGGAGTTTTGTAATGTGTGAATGCACTATTTCCCTTTTATACTATAAGAGCTACCAAATGTGGCTTTTACAATGACCCGGAATCTTGCAGCATAAAAGGGGAATAGTGCATTCACACATTACAAAACTCCAGCCATTATAATACTCCGTATTATCTCCAGTTATTGTAATAGCCCATTTTGTAAGGTATGAAAGCAGCCTTATCTCAAACCTCCTCTGTGAGTGATCCATGCGGGATCTACGTGGAAGAATGTCTCCACTATGGACTTGCACATAGTTTGTGTATAGGTGCACATGCTTGGGTTCCGCAGGCCACTGGGATTGACCTCACCAATGTTTTCAGTTCAGAAGACAGGATCTTTGCACTGTAGACTCTGTGGACCCATATATTATACATGCATAGTTATTTCTAGTCTACTCAGGGGATCCACATATTGGGAGCTTCATCTTGAATTGCTTGAAGCCATTTCTCAGGCTGGGGTTCCCCATGTGTGAGGTGACGTGATCCCGTATTTTTTGCAAGTATGGCTCACACTCACATTGACATTTCAAGTTTATTCATGAGCCCGCTGAATAATTAGAGGTGTGCACCACGGGCCCCATGTAGCTTTCATTTTTGTTTTTGTTATTTAAATCTGTCATTGTTGTTTTCATAAATATCAAATTGTCATTTTTGTTTTTACTTTCGTTTTCCATTGGTTTAAATGGAAAACACATATTTGGCTGTATCCTTTTTTGTTTTTCACTATATGTGGCTGACATGTGGCATGATTATACCTCCAATGGAAGGCATTATGTGCATCAAATTCCAAAAAGATTGGATAAAGGAATCCAAGTTTAGAAGCAGTTGAATTAAACCTTTTATAAATAAATAAATAAATAAATATCCTCATTCTGATTTGGTAACAGAATCCACAATGAGATCTATTTACCTGCAATTAAAGGATCTGTTATCAACTTCAAATGGTATCAAAGGAAGAGAAAGAAGCCTGCATGTCAAGACAACTAACAGTGATATCAAATGGGTGGTACTGAGTACCACCTCCGGTATTGGAGGTAGTGGGTGACTGATTTCAGACGTGATGGGGTGCCTATTGGCCCTGTCACGGAATCACCGTTTGATTCCCCACCGGAATCAAAACGTCACGTCCAACAGACGTGCTGGCTGATTCCAGCGGGGAATTGGAGGGGGGGGCCAGCATGGCGCAATGTGCGGCTGCACAGCCCCGCCCACATTGTCAAAACTGCAAGGCTTCTGAAATCCACCCCCTTCCCCCCACACTACCAGTGAAAAACACACCAGGAGGTAGTTTTGGTGACCAGTTTATCTGTTTGTCAGTAAAGTTGCAAAAGACCAATACTGACTTTATTCTTTTTTTGTCCACCAGCCTTGGCTTTGGATACAAAGATGCCCGGTTTATCAAGGTCACATTTATTATACAGTCTGTCAGCCTGGTGCCGCTGAGACCTGAAGCATCTAAAAGCTGGATGCATGGGGAGTGTTTGTCTTAATATTTTGACACAGATTCCTTTTGTGATAGGAAAGTATAGAAATGTCAGATTGAGCTGGTTATCGATTCACAGTGAGTTTGTACCTAGCGTGCCTAATTTTAAAATGCCACAAAAATTGAGTGTATCTTGATAGTGAATATACAATGAGCCAAGTCCATGCCTTGCACATGCACTTATGCACACTTGTGCAATTTGTGAGTAACACGTGTACAACACTTGGGCACAGTGGGTGCAATCCCAAACCTCATCCGCATGGGATCCACGTGAGAACCTAATGGATTCTGCACAGCACAATGGCCATTTTTACATGGACTCCCCCCTCCACTGGGTGTGCAAACGGGTGTACGATGCGGGGTGTGGGTGTGTGTCCATGTACAAGTCACGACGGTGGGGGGGGATGGGTGTTTGTCAATGCGAACAGCATGGGCGATGGGTGGGGGTGTATGTGCGCTCCCAACGCACACCCATCTACACCCATATAAACCCATCACACACCCACCCATATAAACCCATCACCCACCCACCGAGCCATCTGGCAAACTGGAGGAGGCTTTGTGGGTGGAGGTGGGTGTGTGCCCGTGGGAGCATGTAAGGAATGTTATGTGGTGTGTGGTTGCTCCTGCCTAGGAAGAATGACCAGAAGTACCGAACAATGGCAGATACCGGACAGGAACTAGCGAAAATAGTGAAAAAGTCGGTACATTTCTTCTTCTGCTTCCAACGGGATCATCTTTGGCTACGACAGCTTGATTCAGCACTACCTGAAAAGTTAGGTATTACCCATGGATTTAAAATTTGCTACCTGTTTCATCTCTAAGTTTGGGACCAACACAGCAATCGCACACTCTGCATTTTAACTGGCAGCCACCATTATACCTGGCCTTCTCCCATCCCACCGTGGCACCGAGAGAGACCATCTGACAGTTGAGTAATCACTGTTATTACAGTTGTGGATATAATGTCAGCAATTACCTGCAGGTCTCCAGAATGGAACAGAATTTATTTATTTATTATTATTATTATTATTATTATTATTATTATTATCAAGCATTTATATAGTGCAATAATGTACCTGGTGCTTTATGAAGTAATGGAATAGACACGGTCCCTGTCCTAGGGCTTACAATCTGAGAGACCCGGGGGGTGGGGGAGAGGAAGGGGAACAGATGGAATTTGAATGTTTATCCCTATATTTACATAACAGCCAGCATATAATCCTCCTCGGAGAAGTCACTGAGTATTCTGGGTGTTTCTCCTTCTCAGCTGCTCTGTACTGATGGTGCATCTTCAACACTGTTTCACGTAATGTTCTCCCCTGCCCTGCCCCCTCTGCCCTCCTGGCTTGAGCTACATGCCTACAAAATGCATCTGAAAACCATCCAGATTATGCATCTGTGCCCCTCTTGTTTGCACAATGATGGATAAAACTGAAAAGAGCATAAGGAGTGTGGGGCGATTGGGGGCTCTAAAGTCTCCTTTCTCTCTCTGCGTCCACTCTGAAATTGCCTCAAAAAATCTGGTTCGCTGGCAGAGAGAGCTCCAAGCACGCTGGCTGCCAGGCAAGCCCAGCTGTATGCAAGCCACCTGTTAGTCATGTGCTCTATGGGCTGCCTTCCACCTGCGTTGCTTACAGTGTGCTGGGAAGCATAACCCAGAGCCGGCTGGCACAAAGTTAGGAAGCTGCTTTTTGCTCACAGTTCCTTCGTTCACTGGTTGATTGGTTTGCTTGCTTTCCTGCGTCTCATCCATTGGCAGCAGAGACGTTTTCCAGCGAAGAGACGGTTCTTGCTCAGAATTACAGACACACTCACCTGAACCAAACAGCTAATTGGTAGATCAACCAACCCTTCAAAGTTATGCTTAAGTTTAAAGGAACTGAGTATAGGGGCAACTTTCCATGAAGATATTACTGCCATATCCTCCTGCCCAGCAACATCCAACCCTTTCTGTTTAAGTATAAGGGCTTCTGACATGCCTCAGATTTTCCCATTAAACATATAAATGAACAGCCCAGCTTATTTAAGGACTCGTTTATCCAACCAATCCAGGGGTAAGCCCCTTTCCCTAAAAAATCCAGTTCCTCTCTGAGGCACAAAGTGGCCATTGATGTATTTGTTTGATTGAATAATTTCACCCAATATCTAAGAGCTCGCTGTCTACTCAAACTTTCGATAGATGGGACGCCCTAGGCGACCCACAGCAGACTCCTAAGGAATTTATTTTGAGGGGCCTCTAACACTGAGAAGTCCTCGGTTACCATGACTTATGCTTCAAAGGTTAAAAGGGAATGGACCTTCGCTTTATAAACTCCTAAAACTGTAGAGGTCTTAACACCAGCTGAAGCAGCCGCCAACCGTAGGACATCTGGCTATCATCAGAAAAACCCGTCTCTAAACATTGTAACTCTGATAGCCACAGCCTTTTGGACTTGGAATTATTCCCCATAGAGAATCCACCAATACAATGGTCACGAGAAGAAAGGGAGAACTTTTGGATATACAGACTTTGTACCCTTACACCCCAAGACCTCGATCCAGAAGTCAACACCTAAGATCTTCCTCTTTAGTACTTCTCCCCTCCCTTTCAGCATCATCTGCTTTGGAATTCTTCTTCCGTCAACATTCTACACTCTGCTACCTTGGCTCCCAGCAGCATACACTTTAAATCCAACTGGTACTCGAAGAAGGCAGACGCTGGAACGGTTAACTAAAAGATTTAACTTACCTCTCTTTGGTCATTCATTTTTTGACATATTTAATTACTGGTGATTGACAGTATCCTTGTAGGATACAGAGCAGACATGGGAAGGCAAAAGGAAAAAAACTATAAGGTATATCTAATCTATATTATCTATATCTATCTAGACCGCAATCTGGCTAGTCCGCTGCGCAGGCAGAACCTGCACTGGCAGAAAGCCCTAGGGCACCAGTGACCACAGTGCTAGGATCCACTTCTGGTCCCTGTGCCATGCAGGGGGAGCTTGAGGAGGTGGGGCCACAGGAGCCGCAGCAGGAAGGAGGGCTGACGGGGGTGCCCTGACCCCAAGAAGCTGCTGCATGCTGGCCTTGGCAGTCCCTGAAAATGGCCCACAGAACTAACTGTTGCTCACGGGAGCCCTGGACAGTCCCCAGAGAGACTCTGCCCCTCCCATACCTCTCACTGTGCCTTGGTGCTGGGACGGGTGCCAGTTCACATGGGGAACCATCCAAGGCTCTCGCGAGTGATGGTGAGTTTTGCGATCCGATTTTGGGGGCTGCCAGGCCCGATGCAGCAGCTTCTTGGGGTTAGAGCACCCCCATCAGCCCCCCTTCCTGCTGTGGCTCCTGTGACCCCACTTCCTCCAGCTCCCCCTGCAATAGTTTCATTTTTATTATCGAAATTTTCATTTTCATTATCGAAATAATGAAAACTAAGTGCACACCCAACGGAAATAACTCGGGCACCATTGCAAACAGTGGCGCCGGCAATTCCCGTATGTTTGGAGACACGGATTTGGCAAGTCCACGATATTAGTGGACTTACCAAATCCACTTCTCCAAACATGCTGGAGTGGCTGGCACCACTGTTTGCAATGGCATCCGGGTGACTTCTGGTTGGTGTAGAGCATCTAAACTCCCCGTGCAGGAGTTTGCAAAACCTGGACTTTTAAGTCTGGGTAAAAAATATGCTACATCAGCCTCAGTTCCCTATCGATTAAATGGTAATAAGAATGACCTACGTCACAGGCTGTTGGGACTGTGAATTAGATAAGGATTGTAAAACATTTTCAACATTGAAAGGGACACTGGAGAAGCCACAGAGGGATGGATGGAATGAAGAATGAGCTGTGGGACGGATTCCCCGTCCCTGTCTTAGCCTTTGCAGCACTAGGATCAACTTTCAATCATCTCATTCAAAACTAGATCTTGCCAGGTATAAGACTTGAGTGTAGTTAAAAGCCTGAGATTCCAGGGAATTATGAGTCCCACTGGAGTGAATGAAGAATTTCCCATTGACTTCAGTGAGTGTTAGCTTGGACTCTTAGTCAGAGCTATGTTCAGCCTGAATGTTCTTTCTCCTTGTCACAAACGAGTCAATTTCCAGTTTCTGGGCCAACTGTTGGCAAAAACTCTAATGGGACTCGATGGTATTTGCCAATCCCTCTTTTGTCATTTCTAGTAGTAAATGCCAAGCGTACATAAGCCCTTGTTGAATCCAAGCATCTTCTATGCTAACAACGAAATGAATATTTCCAGACAGAATAAATTGGGTGGTTTTTTCCCCCTCCTCAATAATCAAGCAGCTTTAAACAAATTGCAAGCCAAGAGTCATTTACAGCTACTGCATTTATCAGCATCCTTTCCCTCAGTCAGTAGCTCCTGTTGATAGAAACGCATAGGATCAGTCCATTATTGGTGGATATTGGCATAACCTATTTATTTATTTACATTTATTATACCACACTATCCTGTTACAGAGGATACAGAAGTCAAAATCATAAATGGATAAGAATAAAAACCAAATAAAAATACCAAGCTTCTCCAAAGCATAGCTATCCCCACCTGCCAAATAAAAATGTCTTACATTATGTGTGGAAGATGAGCATACTTGTGCTCAGATGAATTTCTAGGGAGAGATAGTTCCAAACTTGTGGAATATTCAATGCAGCAGTGCTAATTTACATGGACATAAGAACATAAAAGCTGCAATACTGGGTTAGATTAGGGCTGAATATTGGTACTGAATTTTTACTGGAATTCATTGAGGATCACAGTACTCGGTTCTGAATTTCCGAGTTCCAAGGTTCCGAGGATCAAGGTCTGGTGAACCCTAGATCGAGTGATGGGTGCACGCATTACCAGAGTGACCCAGACCTGACCCTAGCTTCTCTGAGCTAGGAAATGAAACTTTGGGTGATTTCAGATGTTACGTGGTCAAAGGCCACCACAGTCAATCCCCTGTGGTGGCAACGACCACATAACGTCTGTTGGGGGAAACAGATGTTTCCCCCCAGATGTTACCACGGCTGGGAATCACATTCGCCACATGAGCAGCCGAAGCGGCGGGTCCGGAGGTCGCCGCGCGGCGAATGTGATTCCCCGCCGTGGTGACCCCCGCTGTCACGTCTGGACAGCAGCCACGGATCGGAATCCCCTCAGGGATTCCGGGCCGTGGCCAAAGCNTCTCCCCATCCTCCCTCCCCCTGCCATTCCAGGTGCCTGCTTCTGACTGGCACTGCATGTGCTGCTATTTATTTGAATAATGGTCTTCAAGGGGACAAATTCAATTGCTTATAAAATTGGTTCCCTTTATCAGATTTTCCTGTAATTTGGCAGAGATGACAGAGAAGTTGTGCAATAAATTTCTGCCAAATTACTTGTAAACAAGATAGAATATAAAACTTTTACAGCCGGAAATGTATTTTCAAGGTAATAGCTTATAACATCAAGACTGTGGGTATTTTCAGATGTTACGAGATCACAGTCAACCACAGTGAATCTGCACATGGTGAAAGTGATCCTGTAATGTCTGATGGGGGGAACGGATGTTCCCCCCCAGATGTAGACCACGGTCAATCACGGTGGGGAATCACATTCACCACGTGATCGGCACCGGCCCCATGGGTTCAGCCGATCACGTGGCGACTGTGATTCCCCATCGTGATGAACTGAGCTGTCACGTCTGGACAGCAGCCACGGCCCGGAACCCCCGCCGGGATTCTGGGCCGTGGTCAATTCGGGTGGGCGCTGCGGCCACATTGGCCGCGGCGCCCACCTGTCTCCCCAGAGGGCGGGCGGTGGGGGGGTCATCCCGGCGAGGAATTCAAAATTCATTTCGTGATGGGGCGAATCCGCCCCGTCACGTCTGAAATCACCCTTTGTGCTATGTTTGGTAGGGAGCTGGGTAGTGGGAGGGGACAGGTGAGGGATGGATGAGCACAGGACAGTTTTTTATTGACTTGCAGGGGCAAAATAGAAGTGGTTGTTTGGGCATTTTCCATTCTTTTTGGTGAATTTGGCTGTGTGCTACACTGCTGGAGCTGTAAGTATTTTGGCTGGATGTGTGTGTGCGTGTGTAACCGGGGCTGTCCACTGGGGTAATGCTGGGGGTTACTAGCCACAATGCTCTTTTAAAATATATTTTAAAGTGAGTGCTGCTTGCACTGCCTGGCACCAGAGAGGCCAGAGAGATCACTTTTTACTGTGGGTTTTTTTGGCACTGTACTTTGGCTGTGGGTTCATCTTTGCCAAGATGTGCCCAGCTAGGACACTGGGGGGATACTTTCTGGTTAATTTATGGTGTTTGGGGAGGGTGCTTGCCTTGCATAGGGGGGCATAGAGCAAGGGAGGCATATGTTTTTTTTAGGGGGTGCAGATCTGGTTTCTTGTGGCTATGCCTGCTGGCTGGTGGCACACATGGGGCAATGGGACCATACTTGTTGAAACTTGATTGATTATGGTGTGTTTTGGTTGGACAACCCAGTGCAACCCACCCATGAGCTTTTATCTAATTATGGGGCATGCAAATAGTCACCCTTCTTTTCTTTTCTTTTTTTGCTTGAGAGCCAACTGTTTCCAAATTTCCATAATTCTGAGTTCTGAGGTTTTGGGTTCTGAGGATTTCTGAGATCTAGAGTTCCTAGTTCTGATTTCGAAGTCCTCAGAAAAAAATCCAAACAACAACCGGAGACTCAGTCCCGGTACTCGGAACCTCAGAAATTCTCATGAGTACTCGGAGCACCTATTTAGTGCATCCCTAGGTTAGATCAATGGTCTATCTAGCGCAGTATCCTGTCTCCAACAGTGGCCAGCACTGGTTACTTCAGAGAAGTGCACAAGAGGTCAAATGGACTGTTCCATTACCCGGTCTCACTTCTAGCTCCCTACATAGGGATGTGCAATTCATTTTCATTGTTTTTAATGAGTTAAAATAACTTCGTTCATTTTAGTAATTAAAATACGGCAACAAACAAAAATAGGTAAGAAAAATGGACGAAAACAAAGGAAAAAACACGTCCTTTTTTGTTATAACAATTAAAAAATCACTGCAAATGCACAAAATGGCTGCCAGTGACATTTTGCTCGTGTGAACCCTTTCCCAAAATGGCACCAGTAGTGTCAGCGCCATTTTAAAAAAAGGCTACACATGCGCAGAATGATCCGGCAGCCATTTTGCAAATGCACACTGATATTTTTTTTAAAGTTTTTTTTTTTTTTTTAATAAAATGAAATGAAAAACGGAATGAAAAAACCGGAAGATGGGCAGTTTTGTTTATGAACCCCCTCAAAAAACTAAGGAGTTTTTGTAAACAAAAATGAAATAAAAACAAAAATAAATGATCTGCCTGCTGTAAACCCATAGTCTACAACTTGAGCTCTCATCCCCTGACTAACCAGTTGTGGATCTATTCTCTAAGACAGTCTTTTCCAAACTTTTCCATTCCGCGGTACACTTCTACCTTTGGTCGGAGCTCTGAGACACATTTGTAAATTTGTTTCAGCTTTGCCACTTTGCAAATTTACCAAACGGCAAATTAAAGCTAGCAAGGCACACACCCTGCCCAAACATATATAAGCAGAGAGTGCAGGGGCAACCTACCTCAACCAAGTAGCAAGCCCCCAACCCCCACAAAATAAAAATTCAGAGTGCGCAGGGGCAACCTACCCCAACCAAAGTCTTTTTTATTTGAGCTCAAATAAATATGCCATTAGAAAGCCCCCAATCCCCAACCCCCAGAAAATAAAAATGCAGAGCATGCAGGGGCAAACCCACCATCTTTCTTCAGCCCCTCCTCAACTTACTTTTGTAACAAGCGGCAGCTGGGAAAAAGCGAAGACGGCAGAGGCAGTGGCGGGACCAGCAGCAGCAGGAAGGAACTGGTCCACAATCCCCCAGGCCAGGAATGTGGCAGCAGGAATGCACCTGGGACTCAGGCGGAAAGCTGCGGCAGTAGGAAGAGCAGCAGTAGTGGTGGCAGCAGCAAACAAAGGAGGAGGAGCCGGGGCCCGAGGATCCAAGCAGCAGAGTTACAGGCTGTGGTGACGAGAGTGGAGCCCCCAGGGATCCAAGATGGCAGCAGGAACTGGAGAAGTGGCAGTGAGGAGGAGCCTGGGGTCCCACGAGGTCAGTGGTGGTGAGGAGGAGCCTTGGGGTCCCACAAGGCCAGCAGCAGTCAGGAGGAGCCCAGGAGCTACATGCAGGTGGCAGCAACAGAAATAATTTTGCAATTTGTGCCAGTGGAGGAGGCGGGGCTGGCCTTGTGAGTCCTCGTGCTGTGTGAGCGGCTGGTGTTGCCTCGCTGACACCATAAAGCACCTGCGCACACAACGCAAGCCTCCTAGCTCGGCCTCCAGGTTCCTGCAGGTCCCCATGCAGCTGCAAAGAGGGCTTACCGACGCCTGAAGCTGCAGCCTCCCCAGCTGTCCCAACCCGGGATGCATTCTTGTGGCACACTAGGGAGGGCTGCTGCACACCGGTTAGGAAGCTCTGCTCTAAGAACTTACCCAATCTTTTTTGAGCCCTACTGGCCTTCACAACATCCTCTGGCAAGGGGTACCAAGTTGAGCTAAATATCGAAAATGAATAACCAAATAAACAATAAAAAAAATGGAAATTAAGTGATGAATATGCAAACTTCATTTTGTACACAATTTAATTGGAATATCTGGTGGTGGTGCATCCTGTGCAAATTATATTTGAGAATGGCAAACTGGAATATTCATCTGAGCTCAAGTAAAAAGACTCGGGGCGCAATTCTACGGCCCGTATATGCCGCCCGCGTGGCAGGTATGAGTGTCTGAGCTCGTGCATTCTGGCCGTGCACCACACGTAGGGGGCATTGTACGTGGACCATAAGACTGCGCCCTTTGTAGCTATGCTGCCATTGAACTAATATCTACAATGGTCCTGTAAACCTCTCCTGGGGTAATTTCCTTTCCTACTCTTTGCCGTTTTGGGAGCTCCAGCCCATTGTAAATCACGTTAAAAGTACTTGCTTTCTAATAGGTTTTTTTTTTTATTATTGGCTAATGCATTTTATTTGGCACTTGTTACCTTGGTGGGGATTTCTTCTCCTAGTTATTTATTGTATTTGACACAGTCCTCCACACATTAGTCAAACTGAGCTAACACACAGTTAAAAAGTAAATTTACTCCCCGCTCCTTGGCTCAAAACATCCAGCATGTGTGTGTCACAAATATCTAAGAAAGCCCCATGCTCCAAAGTGGTGGCTTCCCACATGATATGACTTCCTGTGGCAATCTAGCCTAGTGGTTATAGCCAGGGACCAGCAATTCTGTTTTTGGTTTTGCTGCTTTTCCCTTTCCTCACAGGAATTGCAATGATTCTGAATGTTCTGTGACATCACAGCAGGTCAAGCAATCATTTCAGTTGGTTTTCAGGCAGGCAGTTGCCTAGTGGTTATGGCCAGGAGACAGCAGTTCTTTTCATGATTCTTCCAATTTTTCCTTCCCTCACAGCAGTTGCAATGAATCTGAACTTTCTGTGATCTCACAGCAGCCCAGACAATCATTTTGGATAAAATATCTACCTTTATTCTATAGAAGACCTTCTGTGGGTTGGCCAAAGCATATTCCCCATAATTAGATCAGAACGTCAGTGCACGGTGATTCTGTCTGCTACACATCTCAGCAAATTCTTTTTATTGAAAGCCATTTCTCCGAGGCTGCCAGAGCCTCACAAAGCACATCAATCCGTCTAGAAGGTAGGAGAACAGTAGTAATTCAAAAGAACCAACTTTTTAAAAATGTCTGGGTCATGACAAACTGACAAAAGCCTAGAAATTCATAGTGAAGGCTGACACTCAGACCATAACTTGTCGGGTAATTAGAGAGAATGGGAGGTGGGAAAGTGACATCCAATGAGTCAAAAGCGGTGTCATCACCATTAACATTTTCACTTGCTTAAAGCTGGTGAAGGATGATACCCCGGAGACTGACACGCTCTATCCTTCCACAGAACCGATTGCTTTACTCAGATGGGTGATTCTTCTCCCATCAGCCCTCCCCGAATGTGAGAGATCACCGGAGTGGGTGAGCAGGCAGTCCAGTCTCTGCCTCGACTTCCTGGCTCAATCCACGGAATTCGCTTACCAAACTGGACGACTAGATAATTACATCGTGAAGCGCTCTCGGGGCCATTTGGTGGCGGGGTGTGTGTGTATTTGTGTTGCTACTGAAATAAAATTATTGGGCGCAATCCCAACCCCCCCCCTCCCCGCACATGTCCAGCTTATATGCAGGCATGTGAACAGATGCACACGTGCCATAGTCCCTGCACACGGAGTGCGAGCGAGTGCCATGCCTAGGTGTATGTGCACACTGCACGTGCCGTATGTGACTTGGATTGACAATAATTATTATTATTATTATTTTATTATACAAAAGTTAACTGTATTCCCATGTTACCATTACGGTGTTACCATTGCCTCTCTACATAACTGAATGTTACTATTACTAATCTAAAAACAGGTGTGAAGTATGGGAAGGAAGGAAAGGAATTATTTATTAATGCTTTTCTTACTTGCTTTTATTTTGTATTTGTATTTGTTATGACCTATGGTCAAACAATAAATAACTACTACTACTTATTATTATTTATTTATTTTTATTTACATCACACCCTTCCCTGAAGGCTCAGGGTGGCTAACAACACACACACACACACACACACACACACACACACACACACAAAACAAAATCCAAACCCTAACCATGCCTGTTTAAAAGCAAGGCCAAAGAAGAAAGGGTGTTTTTTTAAAGATAGACAGCTGCCCGATTTCTGCTATACCTCACCCCTGGTAACACCATCCATTTAAAGGCCTGGGGGTGAGCGGGAGCAGAGGCGAGGCAGGCTGTCTGTGCTCCAGAACATCCCAGAGAACTGCCAGCGGAGTGGGTTGCCCAGAGCACCGGACGGAGGTGGAGCAGTGCTCCATCTATTCAGCCGACAAGTTGCTGCAGCTCCGCATCAGCCCAGGGGTTACCCCAGCAATGCGATAGAGCTTCAGGTGGCAGCCCAGAGTGGCGGCCGATCTGCCCAAAAATCGACAGTGCGGAGGAAGGGGGGTGCTGTGCAGGCCAACTGCAGGCAGTGGCAGCACTGGGTCCATTTCAACCGGGCACTGTCGGGCTGTGTGTGGGGGATGTGGGACTGGCCCCTCTGAGCAGGTCCAGGGGTGGTCTGTCGAAAGATATCTAAAGTAGGGCATCACCTCCAGGAAATGCTCAGACTCTGACTTCGGTGAACCAACCATGGGAAGGGAGATCCAAAGCTGTGGAGCAGTCCCTGAGAATGCCTTTTTTTGCATCTTTACCGTGTGGACACATTGCAAAGATGGAACCCGCAGGAGGGCATTTCCAAATGCCTGGAGAGGCCACGAAGGGACATAAGAGGGGAGGTGGTCCTTTAGATATGTAGGGCCCAGGCTGCCTATGGTTTATAGGTCAAATCCAGCACCTTGAATTGTGCCTAGAATGCCGCCCGCTCCAGCTGCAGGACCATAGCCCCCAGGCGCATGACCACCAGCAGCATGACAATAGTAGCTGCAGGAGAGAAGGGGCAGGGCAATGGGGAGGGCCCACACCAACGGTCCATTCCATGTGGGTGTGGGTGTTTTCGCTTTTACACAGATGCTCGGGTGTTGAACACCCACCTACACCCACCTACACCCACGGAGGGTGCTGGCTCCCTTGCGGCTGCTCCGTGGGTGTTGGCGGGTGGGTCAGGCACACGCCCCACCCACTCATGGACATTTACACGGACGCTCTCCCACCCATTGGATGGGTGTTTCCAGGTGTTCGTGGGTGGGTGGCGTCCGTGTAAAAGTGGCCTTACTCTCACCCTCCTTGTGCCTCCCCACAAGCTCGTATCCTTATTTTCCATGCATTCCTTGTATCGTCTATACCCTCTCTGGAGGGTATACCCTCTTAATATTCCATAACCCAATAAACTTAAACCTAATAACTGGTATGTTAGTTATACAAGGTGTAACTTCCAATTAGTATTTATATGTAAAAGTCAAATAAAAAGGACATCTCATCTTGCTTCACTTCATCTCTCTGCACAATATCTATACAAGGCAACCACGTCACTACAAAGTCCTCTCTCTTGTCCTTGATGATTGCGACTATTTTCTCCATTGTGAATAAATACCACATCACGTTCATCCACTCCGTCATTGTAGGTTCCTGTTCTGCTTTCCACTTCCTTGCTATCAACTTGCTACACACATTTTTTTACACGACGTGGCATACCTTTGGATCTGTTCCGAATCTGGGTATAGACCCAGAAGTCCAGTTTCAGGTTTGAATGGTATTACTGCCTAAGTCATTTTGTTCATTAGGTTCCATACCCCTCTCCATAGAGGTTGTATTATTGGGCTGTACCACCAGCAATGTGTATACGTAGCTCCCTCTCCACATTTTCTCCGGCAGAGTCTCCCTTTGATGCCACTCATCTTCTCTATTCTCACTGGAGTGAGATAATATCTCATTACCAGCTTTATTTGAATTTCCCGAAATTGTAGGGATGATGCATATGGGTCCAAATTTTTGTCTTTAGCTTTTCGTCTACGGTTTTGTTTAATTCTTTTTCTGGGACTTTTTCAATGGTTTTGCGGCAGCTTTACAGCACCTTTGGCAATTTCCAGCACTTCCCATAACTTTGAAGGGTATTTAGACCAGTTAGCGGATTCATCTCTGTGTAGGGCTTATACCCTTTTTCGTTTGAATATTTTTCCCTCTGCAGTAATTGAAGGGAGGTATGCCCATGTCCCATATGGGTTGCATACCTGTCTTTGTGAAGAGGGGAAAATAGAGGATTTGGAACATGTGTTGTTTGTTTTCCCTCTATATGAGAATACTAGACTGGTTTGGCTTTCTCCAATTTTGGAGGAAAAAGTGCATCTCCCGATTCTATGTAAAATCGCTTATCTTTTATCATCTAACGATGGGGAGAGAGTGAAAAAGGTTGCAACCTACTGTTTACTTATTATGATGGAACGTATGAGATTGTCCCAAGATAATTTGGTGTGAGAATTTGTAGTTTTGTTTATTTTGACTGCCTGTGTCTGGTTTTAAATTATTATTATTTTTGTCGTTGTTTGTGCTTATAAGGTTTTATCTGTAAATTACGTAAATATGTAAAAGATTATGGTGAAAGCTAATATCTAATAAATGATTATTATTATTTAGATATATTAGGATTATAGGATAGGACTAGAAGTAATACATAAGCATATAGAAGTTTATAGCGATAGATACTTAGGAATATATTGCATACATACAATACATTATTGTATGTATGCACATATTATATATTGTGCACTACTGCATCATAATGAGAAAGGGAGGAAGATGTTCAGAGAGGTCTGGGGCAGGTGGCTGATGAAAATGGAAATGAAACCGAAAACAAAATTTTTGTTATCACGCAATATCGATATCAGTAACGACACCGATAATTAAAACCAAAATTTTTGTTAGTAACAAAAATGAATAACAGTTTTTAATAACATAAATGAAAAACATAAACGAATAACGACATGGGTCCTCCTGGTGCACACCTCTAGAACTTCTGGTCAGGATCGTGGGGAGCATCTAAACTCTCCATGCAAGAGTTTTCAGAACCTGGACTCTTAACTCCAGGTAAAAAAAATATGTTATGTCCAAAAACGCCCCAATGGGGGAGAGCTCAAGACCACACAGTAAATTAATGATTAAGATGGGATTTGAACATTGCCCTCCCAAGTCCAAAGCTTATACACAAGGCTATATTGGTTGTCCGTCCTTGTTTAAATGGCTCACAGAGTGGATGCTAGTGTTCTCTGTCTGACAGGCCTGCTCGCACACCAAGCATTCTGGACCATAGAACTTATAGTAATTTCCCAAGTGGCCTGTAGTGGGGAGGTCTCCCATCCATCACGGCTAGACTAAACCACTGCCAGCAGTAGTGACTATCTCCCAACTGACCCAGTAGGAGTGTCAGTCTCTCTTTGGGGGCTAAATTCCCGTGACCATCTTTCATGGGGCCAAAGTCCCTCTTTCAGGAGAGAGACACAAGAAAACCAGTGTTCAAGCTTCAGGCACCACTTTCCTGGTTGCCTCCAAGAAAAGGTTTTTGAGAGGTCAATGTGGAGATGATGGAATGACCATAATCTAAGCACAATGAGAAGCAGGAGAACTCTGTCTCTCTTTATGCACTTGGGATGTTGAGAAGGGTGTGTGAGAGTGTAGAAGTGCATTAGGAGGTGCAGCTGATTTGCTGAGGGGAACGGGCTTGTTCTTCTTTGGCCTATCAAAATGTTGGGACGTATGGTACTGCAATAGGACTTTGGTCCCATGGTTCCTAACTCGTTTGTTTGCATACTGGAGAAAAAAACCAAACCAGCTGTAACCAATCAGATCATATCTTATACATCCCGATGACACCTGATATGCTTTATCAGATAGAGCCTTGCTGGTATGAATTTGAATCATGCTGCTGAATTTGAGTTATTGCTTCTCTTTCGTAGCTCTGTGTGAAGACAACTTCATGGAATATCTCAGAATTTAATAGCTGCAAGACACCCAAATAGTATACTTACCTGCCCATCTGCCATGTGGCAGGACTGAGAAACGATTCAAGTCAAAGGATTTTTAAAATGCATTTATTAAAATTTTTGCATGACACCTATGGCCCATTTTTAAAAGTAACTTTGACATCTGAGGAAACATTTTCAAATGCAGTCGCCCACCTGGGGCAGGCTGTTGCCCACGGCCATTCACCCTGGTTCTCTGGAATTTGAAAATTAGGAAGAGATACCTCCTTCAGCCTCATGCTTCTCCTAATCTGAGGATATCCATTGTTTTGGAAGCAGCTTTAGGCTCTTAGATCAAAACTGGAACATCAGAAAATTGAAACAATTTCATTTCTCCCCTCTCTTGCTGTTGTTAGGTGATAAGTACTTGGCAATACATTTGAAAGAGGACAGTTCATACCCCTTTAACTCATGTTTCCACTAATACACCCGACCATTGCTACTATTTTTATTAGTGCCTCATTTTGCTATGCTGTTGGCCACCAATAATATCCTGCAGCAATGAGTTCCACTCATTAATTAGGCTACACATTGTTTTTTTCCCCATTCCACCAGTCTTAAATGTGTTGGTTGCAAATAATTTCACTGGGTGACCTGCACCCAGCAAACTCCACTGGGTGCAAAATGATGAATTGGGACATCATCCTGTCTATAGATGAAGCCGGTAACTCACCGAGCCACCATCTGTTTGCCGACTCTAAAATGGACTAGCAGGGACTTCTACAGAGCTTGTATTAGTCTTTCGCTCTACTCTGTAAAGCCATGAAAAATCTAGCCTTACAGCCAAACTGGATATAATTCAAGATACTTTAAATGAGCCAGCTTCACTGTTGGTGCCAGTTGAAAAAACCATTGAAGTATTATCTGTATCGACAGTGTAGTGAGGACAAAAAAAAATTGTCTTTGCAAGCTGTGACAACCTCATCAGTGCGTGAAAGGATTGCCTTACGGCGCAAGCAAGGGAACACAGGAAACACAATGAAATATTGGAACCTTGGGGTGACTAACTTCCCAAAGAAAATAAAGGAAGCTCCTTTTGACTGCATTTAAATGTTGTTGCTTTTTGTTTTGTTTTTTTTCACTCTTTCTCTTTAGGAACAATTTTGCTGATTTCCAAAAGCTTTACTTGGTACCTGGGAGGGGAAAAAAATGATTAGAATAGCAGACATAATGGCTTTGATTGTAGCACAAATGCAATTGTGGCTTGAAACAGATGCCCTTTTTAAACAGGTGGGGGGGGGGGGCAGTCGGTGGGTGTGCTGCAGTGTGGATGGAGACACACCTATTCTCTGTCCCCCCAATTGGCTATTGCTTTGTGCGTGGGGTGTGGCTGGAGGTGGGTGTAGATGCATGGGGATGCATGTGTCGCAGGAGCACACACCCACACATTTACATGAGACGCTCCCCTCTGTGAACGATGGGTGTCTATGCATGGGAGCATCTCGAGTAGAAAGGGCCAGAGTGTCTTACAATGATAATTCTGGATTATTCAGGAAAGGAATTCATTAGTGGAGTGAAAGAGAACATGGGTACATAGTTGGCTTCAGACCATGGGCCCTCTTCATATGATCTAGTCTCGTGTGTAGTGCTGAAATGGGAAGCAGATTTGCTGCCCGTGGGCAATGCCAGCATCTTTCAGTAGTCTATTGGTTGCCCGATTGGTACCTGAGTATTGAGTCAGGCACCTGATTACCCCAAAATACTGGACATTACTGATACTGAATTAGTAATTTACTGATTGATAAAATGATAAATGACAGGAATCAGGAAGGGAGTTTGAAAACTGGTCGCAGAAGTCAGAAAATTCGGACAAAAATCAGTACAACAGTTAACCCGTCAGGTACTAATCAGGTATTGATTATTATTAATATTTTTTTATTAAAAGCATTAGTATCCCACCCCTCCTGCCACAGGCAGCTCGGGGCGGCTCACAACAGTGTACATCAACAATTAAAATAATACAACTATAAAATATACTATTAAACCCTCCTCCACTCTCCCCCCCGCCCCCAACATTAGTAATATCCAATGTTGCTGGGTGTGGCTGAGTACCAAATTTCAACAGGTATACCCACGGGTACTCCTTTAATCTCAAGCTGGCATTGATGGATGGATGGATGGATGGATGGATTCAACAACAGAATGGTCTGAATCGGAAACATATCCTCCTAGAGCTAGTCCCCACATTCCAAATTCCTAGTCACATAGGAAAGTCTTATCCTGCCTCCAGACGATGCTCAGGAGAATGCCTGTCTGTAGGCCTCACTTCACTGTATGAACGTGACTCAGCAATGGAAATAGCAGGAAGTTGTTTTCCATGGAGCTGATCCCAAGCTCCTCAGATCCTGGTCGCATACACATGTGCGTGACTTCTGAATTGCACTATGTGCCGGCAATGGTAGTGCGGATCAGCTCCTCTGACCTTAAGCATCATGATGGAACATAATGGAGGAGGTTCCGAAAAAACTATTTCACTATTTTCATGTTCAGTATTTTGACTACTTTGATATGTTGTATTTGGTATTTCATTCACTTCAATAGCAAAATTTAGCACTACGTCCGACATTTCATATTCATGAAGGTAATTCACAGACCTGTTCCTAGGGCTGAAATGGGTAGTCGGTTTATTATTCATGGGTGTTATTCACATTTGTGAGTAACATGTTGAGTACCCAAATGACATATTTTTTAGATATTGATATAGATATATATTTGTGGGTCTAGAGTCTATTTTTCAGTCATTATTTTTCTCAATTGCTCCTGTGCAATAGTGCTAATATCACAAACAGGCTGAAACTGAATACCAAATGACTAAAATATCAAAATAACTGAACCAAAAATCTAAAAAATCCAGCCTGAAATAACCAAAATTGATAGCCAATAGAGCTTAACAGTTACTGGTTATTGCCCGAACAGGCATTTTTGGTTCTGATAAGTTATCTTTAACAGGTTACCCATTATCTCGTTTCAGCTCTAGTTCCCATAACTGAATATCCAGATGTGTCTTTGCCACCTGTAAACAGTACCACCAAACAAAGTTTTGACATGAATAAACCTATACAAAATAAACCTAACAAAGTTCAATACAAAGTATTGAAATGAATAAACCTATTCAAAATAAACCTAACAAAGTATTGAAACTAGCCAAAATGCAGAAATAAAATGACCAATGGAATAACATTGAGAATTTTGTAATGGTTGGGTGAAGTAATCTATTCCTGTCATACTTCCCCTGCTCCCAACAATCAAGGATCTCATTCCCCTGGTTAACCTAACTAGTAGCCCTTTATGGATCTGGCCTCCAAAAATTCATCCTCTCCCATTTTGAAGCCAGTTATGTTACTGGTTTGCAATACTTCCTCTCGTAATGAATTTTTTGAATTTATTGTACGTTTGCTAAGAAAGTACTTGTGTGTCATGGTGACAAAGACGAATTCGAATATTCATTTGTGAGAACAGCATGCAAATTATCTTCATGAATATGAAATGCCATGTTCATCATAGCTAGCTAGAGCTGAAATGGGTACGTAATTCGGTACCTACGGGTAAGTGTTGGGTATTCGATGGGCTACCCCATCATTGATCGGGTACCTGGAGACCCCAACATTGGTAATTACAGCTACTGGTTTTTTATTTTATTTTCTGGTTACAGGTTGGTAAATTGGGATGGAAAACGAAGAATACATCAGGTACCTGAATCAGGTTGAAATTGGCATCTGATTCATATCGGAAAGTTTTTCTCCAACCACCCATTCCTGAAAATATGCAGCCTCTGACAAAGTAAGAAAGCTCTGCAGGGAACAGTGTGGCTTCCTCCCTCCCTCCTTAAATTTCTCTCAGCCTGGGCACATGGGGTGGAGGTGATGGGGAGCGAGAAATCTCATGAGAATCTGAATCCAGGTTGAGATGTCTACGAGATCTTGAGCCTGATTCTCGCAAGATTTTTGTGAGAACAAAATCTATTCTCATTTCAGCCCTAATCCCACTGCATGGCAAGGTCCACTGTGGTGTTTTGGACTCAGTCCCACCTGGCCACATCTTGGCCAGGGGTAGAATGGTGGGTGGCCTGGGGGAGAGAGTATAGCAGGGCCAAATACCCGCTTCTGTGGCCGTCACTTTGGTATGCCACAGGGCATGGTGGGACGGCTGATAGAATTACTTCAGTCCCTCTGCTGGCCACGTATCCCCATATATGAAGCTCTGTCGGATTAAGAACATAAGAACAGAAGTAGTGCCATACTGAGTCTAACCAATGGTCCATCAAGTCCAGAATTATGTCCTCAGACAGCTGCCAATTTTGATCGCATGGGAGAAGAATCAACACTAGTCAGAATGGGCAATCCCTTCCCCATTGTTCACTCCCAGCTCCCAGATTGTAATTTATGCCAATGCTTCTCACATGCATGTTGTCATTTCAAATTTATTATTGGACCCAGTGGATTGCGAGAAGGTGTGCTGCCTCAAAGTCTGCTTTTGCGTGGATCTGGCTCTACTCACATGGTCCTTGCTTCTGGTCCCTTCCAGACACATTTTCTGCCTTTTCAGAGTAAACATCAAGGCCTCCGGCTGGAGCCCCAAGTTTGGGCCGCCCACGCCACTGTCAGTGCTCCTGGATGTTCTAGATCACTACCAAAAGAGCTTCCCTGGATCACGGACAGCCTGCTCCACCTCTGGACCACCTGCCCATCTGGTGGGACACCTTTAAATGGACAGCCCACCTGGGGTTGAGGCAGGGTAGTTCTCTATGTAAAAAAAACAACAGTGAAACTGATGGAATTGAAGCTCAAGCAACTGAAAAGGAATCAGCACCTTTTAGCGTAGAAAGGTTAGTCAATCTTGTTTTATAGCTGAAAGAGGCTTTTAGATTAATGAAACAGCAGTTGTATTACAAACCTAATCTGGATAACCTGCTTAATCCCTCAGCATCCTAATTCATGAATTTCTAATATGAATTCTCAAAGGCACGGTAGACTGCCTGAAATCTTTTAATTCATTTCACAGATGTATCAGAATCATACATGGGTTTTATTGTCATTAATATGGACACAATGCACGCAGTATCTTAGACCACTTTCTCATGGGGCCATATGTGCAGCATTTGGCTCCGGGAAAAACTCTGGGAGGCAAATGCTGTGCAACTTTTGTTTAGTGGGAAAGCAAAGCTGTGCTTCTTTTTATTTTCCATCCATATAGGACTGTGATTAGAGCTGAAATTAGTACCTGAAAAAATGGGTAAACTCATCAAATTTCTGGTACATGAATTGACTCAGCTGATACCGTAGCATTCTATTAGCTAGAGGGAGTCAGCAGCCAATAGAATGCTGAAAAGCTGTACTGAGACCGCCTCTTGCCTTCAGCTCTCCCCCCTCCCATCTGGAAGTCTTCTTCAGATGGGACAGGGTGAGCAGGATGGAGGGACCAGATGTTGAGCATTCTATTGGCTAGCCTCTTCCCTTCAGGGCTCCCTCCCATCTGGAAACAGGGAGGAGTACTGTAATTGATTTGCACATGTTTGACCTTGGGTCATGGGTTGACCTTGACTGGGTCTGGAAACACTCCAGCTTGATTTCGCAAGTGAGTCACCAACATCTCATGGTCAATGGTATCAAAAGCAGCAACGATATCAGCTGCATCAGCTCCCTCCTTCTCTCCCCCCTCCCATTCCTGAAAATCTGCAACAAAGTAAGAAAGCTGGGCAGGGAACAGTGTGGCCTCTTCCTCCCTTTTCCCTTCCTTTCCTCCCCCCATCAGCACTGAGTATTCTGTTTTTTGAGATTCTTACCTTTCTTGGCGAGAATCCAGCTGATTCTCGTCTCGTTCTCATTTGCAAGAAGGATACGAGAAGTGTGATTCTCATAAAGAAACATGAAACATGAGAAACCGAGAAACGAGTTTCATCCCTAGGTGGGATAGATGGTGACTGGGCACATGAGCAGTGGTGCACTACTGCGCCTCAGCCTGCCTTACCCTGCTTTGGATAAGGCTGCTACGCACTGCATCCGCAGCCTTTTACTGAAGACAAAGCTTAGGGGTGGGAATTCCAGTTCTCCCAAAAACCGATATTGCCGGTATTTGGGTATATCGGCTTAATCCGATAAATCTGATATTTACCTGTACCAGCATACCGGATTTTTAACATTGGCCGTTTTACCGGATTTTTTACACTGCGGCCATTGAAATCAATAGCCGCAATGTAAAAAATCCAGTACGTGGCCAATGTTAAAAATCTAGTATGCTGATACCGGTAAATTCGGTACCAGGGAGATCCGATATCAGTAAATCCGCTATTCTCCCTGGTGTCCCACCCCTACAAAGCATGTAGCAGCCAGCTGCCTACCCGCCATATGGTGTGGTGAATATCTGGTGGTGGCCACCAGGTACATGATGCACAGCATCATGTAGTAAGGCTGCCCAAAGCACGATAAGTGTACCGTGTGGCTGTACCTCCTGTTTAGGGGGGATGGGCCCTCTTTGGGTGCTGAATCCCACTGTCCCTCTTTCAGAAGAGAGAAAGAAAAGACCCACATTCAAGTTTCATGCACCTCTTTCCTGGTTGCCTCCCAAGAAAAAGATTTGAGATGGCAATGGGGAAATGAGGGAATGACAACAAACCAAGTGGAATGACAAAGGAGGAGAGCTTCTGTCCCTCTTCATGTGCTTGGAATGTATGTGCACATGCAAATGTTTGAGAGGGAGGAGACTATTGATTGAGGTGGTGAGGATTGTCAAAGTGGGGAATAAAAATTCTCNGGGGCCATATGTGCAGCATTTGGCACCGGGAAAAACTCTGGGAGGCAAATGCTGTGCAACTTTTGTTTAGTGGGAAAGCAAAGCTGTGCAGCTTTGCCTTTGATCATGTGGAGGATACAGAGCTTGATTTTCCAGCTCTGTAATATTTGCATGATCAGAGGCAAAGCTGTGCAGCTTTGTTTTCCCATGAGACAAAAGCTGCGCAGCATTTGCCTCCCGTAGCTTTTCCCAGAGTCAAATGCCGCGCATTTGGACCTGTGAGAAAGCGGTCCCAAGAGAATGAGGCTACGTGGTACTGAATTTCTCTTCTCTGATTCTTTTTATTTTCCATCCATATAGGACTGTGATTAGAGCTGAAATTAGTACCTGAAAAAATGGGTAAACTCATCAAATTTCTGGTACATGAATTGACTCAGCTGATACCGTAGCATTCTATTAGCTAGAGGGAGTCAGCAGCCAATAGAATGCTGAAAAGCTGTACTGAGACCGCCTCTTGCCTTCAGCTCTCCCCCCTCCCATCTGGAAGTCTTCTTCAGATGGGACAGGGTGAGCAGGATGGAGGGACCAGATGTTGAGCATTCTATTGGCTAGCCTCTTCCCTTCAGGGCTCCCTCCCATCTGGAAACAGGGAGGAGTACTGTAATTGATTTGCACATGTTTGACCTTGGGTCATGGGTTGACCTTGACTGGGTCTGGAAACACTCCAGCTTGATTTCGCAAGTGAGTCACCAACATCTCATGGTCAATGGTATCAAAAGCAGCAACGATATCAGCTGCATCAGCTCCCTCCTTCTCTCCCCCCTCCCATTCCTGAAAATCTGCAACAAAGTAAGAAAGCTGGGCAGGGAACAGTGTGGCCTCTTCCTCCCTTTTCCCTTCCTTTCCTCCCCCCATCAGCACTGAGTATTCTGTTTTTTGAGATTCTTACCTTTCTTGGCGAGAATCCAGCTGATTCTCGTCTCGTTCTCATTTGCAAGAAGGATACGAGAAGTGTGATTCTCATAAAGAAACATGAAACATGAGAAACCGAGAAACGAGTTTCATCCCTAGGTGGGATAGATGGTGACTGGGCACATGAGCAGTGGTGCACTACTGCGCCTCAGCCTGCCTTACCCTGCTTTGGATAAGGCTGCTACGCACTGCATCCACAGCCTTTTACTGAAGACAAAGCATGTAGCAGCCAGCTGCCTACCCGCCATATGGTGTGGTGAATATCTGGTGGTGGCCACCAGGTACATGATGCACAGCATCATGTAGTAAGGCTGCCCAAAGCACGATAAGTGTACCGTGTGGCTGTACCTCCTGTTTAGGGGGGATGGGCCCTCTTTGGGTGCTGAATCCCACTGTCCCTCTTTCAGAAGAGAGAAAGAAAAGACCCACATTCAAGTTTCATGCACCTCTTTCCTGGTTGCCTCCCAAGAAAAAGATTTGAGATGGCAATGGGGAAATGAGGGAATGACAACAAACCAAGTGGAATGACAAAGGAGGAGAGCTTCTGTCCCTCTTCATGTGCTTGGAATGTATGTGCACATGCAAATGTTTGAGAGGGAGGAGACTATTGATTGAGGTGGTGAGGATTGTCAAAGTGGGGAATAAAAATTCTCCTTTCTTATAGAAGACTTCAACCAGCAAAACTTGTAGAATTTTAAAGGCATGATATTAGAGCTGAAACAAATACCCTCCAAAATGGGTTTACCCACTGGGCACTATTCAACTCCCATTGAAATCAATGGGAATTTAGTCATTGACTTCAGTGGGAGCTGGATTGTGTGCATTGAATATCCAGTACTTTAATCAAACCAAATGTTTCTGGTACTTATTAGCCAAGTTGGTCAGAGGAGGAGACCTCAGGCTGTCAGGGGCAGGGAGTGAACAGCAGAAAATGGATCACTCCATTGTGATCCATTGTGCAGTTTTCTGAAGCAAACGAAGTTGACCAGTCTTGGAGACTGGATACTGGTCTAGATGGATTATTGGTTTGACCCATAACAGCACTCCTTATGTTCTTAGTGAGTCCGGTACATTCTGATATCATGTATGCATCTCCTGACAACTGAAAATGGCAGCACTTATACTATACTTGGGCTTTTAGAGAACAGAAAAAGAGCAAATCCACAATAGGAACCCACTCAGCACATTGTAGTTGCACCAAGAATGAGAACCATTGTTTTTATCGGTCTCTCTTATCATGCCTTTGAGATTGCCCTATTGCCTGTTGTGCATCAGGGCTAGCAATGCTGATATTTATGTACTAATCTTCTCCCCTTCAGAAAATAATTCAAAAGCAGTCTGCAGGCGAGACCCATTCATCAACCAAACTATGGAAGATAAGTTGGTTTTGCCAAGTGAGTCTTATTTAAAAGACTGGTTCCCCTTTTGTCTCTCATAAACAATCTCCTTTCTCCTCCCACTTCTGTCTTACGGACAGTGAAGCATGAAGACTCAGCAAGCTCCTCTTTTCTTCTCTTCTTATTTCGCTCTGGCCTCTTTGACCGCGCTAGAGAGTTCTTCATTTGAAACAGCTCCAGAGGTGGAAGAGTTTCACAATAGCATTTATAAAAGTCTTTAGAAAATTACCATTTGCTGTATCTCTGGTACATAGCAACTGAAGTGTATTCTGACAACCACTTAGAGGGGATTATACATAATGACTGAGAATCAGCTCTTCTTGCAATGTGCCCCCTGAACCAGTGAGCTAAGTAAAGTCTATGCTACATTCCTCAGATACGCAGTGAGCAGTAAGAGCTCCTTTCTGTAGAACATGCTACCTATTTATTTTGGGGGTATTACGTACAGTGGTCCATATACTTCCCCACTTTTGATATTGTCAATGATGAGTAAATGGAATGAATCAACTCTCCTTGCATGGTGCCTTTACTGCAGAACAGCCTGCAACATTAATAAAACATGGGCCCTAAGTGCAAGAATTAATTCAGTTCAAGAGCTATTTGAGGATGTCAGCTAATTAGTAACCCTTCTCTTTCAGCTCGAAACGATTTAACTCAATTTCCTATTGATAGTTCACTGCAAGGAATGCCAGATCGATAATGTAAAGCACTCTGGGATGATAACAAAAGACATATAATGCTCACTTTGTTAAGTGCCAGATGTAGACTTCGGTCTTTTGGGATATGATTAGGTGATGTCTCAGTTGGATGCATCTTGAGGGATAGTCTATGCTTGAACAGATTGTAGAACCCTGTGCTTTTCTTTCTTTAATCTGTAGTTCCATTGAACGATCCCGTTGTTATTGAAATAAACTCAAAAGCATCCATTGGCTTTGACATTGGTCCAATGAGCAGGCTAAAGCATTGGGCTTTCAGGGTTATTCATTTGCATATGTCAGTGGCAATGCCCCAAAATCAGGATTGAAATCTATTGCACTGGGTGCTTTACAAATATATGGAAAGATACTGACCCAAACTCTGAAGATCTTGTAATCAATGTGGTTTTTAGGTGCCATGTGCCTGTTGCTTTGAACAGTCTGATGCATACATTCAGCACACAGAGTAAGGTAGAAATTTATGATCAGCAGCAGGAGCTGAAACGAGTAAGTGCTACTATCCGATATCCAGCTAGATATTGCAGTATCTGCAGTAGCTGATATCCCATAGGATACCAATTTCTGGTGGTTTTAGCATCCAGTGATTTAAATTATTAGGTAACCACCAAACTATCCAGAATATTGAATATTATCCATGGATAATTTTACCCCCTATCCATTTCAGCTCTAGACCGCAGCAGAACATGGAATATAAAGAGCAGTAGTATTCATGTACTGAAGTGTCTGTCCTTATATGTATTGCATCAGGATATTATCAAGCATCATATGAGCCAAACCTAAGACCATGTTGAGAAAACAAGAAAGAATGGCAGCTTGATCAGGAAAAAGAGAACACACTTGAAAATCATGTGAGAAAAAAAGAACCGTGGCGTGAAGGAAATAGATAACCGTATTACTGTTGGGAACAAATGGATAAGAACCAATCGTTTTCAGTATCTTGGATCACAGA
>QEPC01002388.1:14535075-14588539 GCA_003113815.1 Sphenodon punctatus | reverse complement strand
CTGCTGCTGCTGCTGCTGCTGCTGCTGCTGCTGCTGGTGGGTCTCAGACGGCCAGCCCTGGAGTAATGGGCACCCCCAGGGGCCAAGCACCGAGCCTGCCTGGCCGGGCAACCTGGGGTGCCAAGCACCAAGCCTTCCTGGTCTTTGCTGCTGCTGTTGATGGGTCTCAGATGACCAGCCCTGGTGCCACAGGCACGCTCAGGGTTCAAGCGCTGAGCCTGCCTTCCCAGGCAACCCGGGGTGCCAAGCGCCAAGCCTTCTTAGTCTCTGCTGCTGCTGGGTCTCTGATGGCCTGCCATGCTTCCACAGGCACCCCTGGAGTGCCCCAAACCTCCCGGTGGCACCAAACATTCGGGGGGTCCGAAGTCCTCCAGACCAAACCCACGAACTCAAACTAAGTTTTTCGTTCGAATGGCCAAATGGCCGAACATCTGAACTCTGTCCTGTTCGCACATCCTAAGGGAAAGGGAGAAGGTAAATTGTAGGGTATGAGGAAGAAAGGTATTGGTGGTAATATAATGAGGGCTAGGGAGGATTTTTTGTGTGCAAGCACCACAGTTCTGTAAACACAATTTGACGAACAGAGTTCTCACAGAACAAATGGCCCTCCCATTATAAAGGGTTGCAGTGCCCTCCCCCAAAGCCCCCCTGATTGGTTGTGGGAGGCAGCAGGCATTGAACAATCACAAAGTGCCATGAGACTGCTGGAGTCTGCTTGCACTGCTCATTGGCCAGAGATACATCCATCAGATACTGCTGAGCTGCTCGCCCCTCCCAAAACAGGCACAGTTCAAGAGTTCAACCCTGTTTAGGGCTGTGAGATGTCTGCTCCCTCCTCCCCTCTCCACATTTCCCCTCCAAAACCCAACTGCCACAGCACTAATAATAACAACAATGATAACGACATCATCATTTTCTTTATCATTGTCATTATGGATTGTCATTTTCATTATTGCAAAAATGATAAATAAAATGACAATGCACACCCCTAATAAAAGGATCGTGGCCTGGCGGCTGCAGAGAGGCCTCCCCTGAGGGAATAACCAAACAGCCAAAGGTATGGAATAACAGTGGTATCACAGGCCTGGCCAGAGCCACAGGGACAAGAGATTGAGGCCTGGGACAGTTCCACTGTGATACCATCCACTCCCTCTCTCCGTCTTTTTGCTCCCAGAGAGGGAGCTATTATTTTGGGCAGGGAGAGTTATTTCAGTCTTAAAACAGGAAAAAACAACACCTCATTTTAAAGATAATTCATATTAATTCTTGATAGTCAATGTGAACATAAGAGTTCTTTTGAAGTGCAGCAGGGCTGGTTAAGTATGAAATGGAAAATGAATCAGGCTGGATACACTGGTTGCTTTGAAGTTGAGTTTTTAATTTCTGTTGCCATTAATTAGCATCGTGAAACCTGCTCGCGGAACAAGAATCCTCAGCTGTGAAGTTCCATCAGCATCAATGGCGCTCCACAAATGGCTCTCCTTACAGAGCTGAAACAAATAGTAAATTATGCTATCTGTGGTTAATATCTACCATTCCGGATAGTTTGGTTGTTATCTGACTTTTAACCATTTACCGTGAGAGCTAACCACAAATGTAACAATTGGATAATACCATTGCAGTTAATCAGTTTGCCATATTATTGTTATTATAATGCCATACAGCATTAATTTTACTGTATATTGTTATCATAATAATTAAAAAACAGGTCCTGGGCAGTGCGTGTGTGTGTGTGTGTGTGTGTGTGTGTGTGTGTGTGTGTGTGTGTGTGTAAATAAAGGAAGCAAATTGTGGGGAAATGAAGGTATCTGGTAACTTCAGGAGGGTTGTAAACGCAATATGGTAAACAGCAGCCTGAGGTATTATGTGGTAATGCAGTGAATTGATAAAAAGCATAACTGGTTAAACCTCTGAACAATGACCAGTTGTCATTAGATCAGTCTGAGTACTATGAATCCTGAAAGGTCAGATTTATATGTGTGCAGGCTGTGAAAATTTTCCCCAACGCCTTAACTCTGTCCTTTACATGTTTAGAAATTGTATAAACCTTATACAATTAAATCATTACAATGAAACTTTATACAAGTAAATGACTTATACCATGAAATGCTGAGCAAAAGGACAGAGTTAAGGCGTTGTGAAAAAGTTTTGGAAGGTAACATGATAATAAATAAATGACCTGTAAAGAAATAATGTCATAGTTTAATTAGTGGTAAATAGTAAAAAGCATAAGCATGTGTGGTAATAAATTAAGTGCATATCTTGTGTTAATGTTGATGTTTATTTATATTTATATTTATATTTATATTTATATTTATATTTATTTATAAAATCATTTAATACCCTACCCCTCCTGCTCCAAGCAGCCCGGGGTGGCTTACAATATTAAAACGCATAAAAACAATAAAACCATAAAATGCACTAAAAAGAGAATGTACAAGCCAAACCACCTCCTCCCACATCTCACCCTACACCCCATCTCCCTCGCCAAAAGCCAGACGGAACAGCTACGATGGAAGAAGGGGAGATCCAGGGTCATCTGGGCCTCCACCGGGAGGGAGTTCCACAGCCTAGCTGCAGTCACCCAGAATGCCCTCTCCATAGTGGAGTCCTTCCGGGCCACATGGGGGACCTCGAAAAGGGTGCCCCCAGCGGAACGCAAAGGCCGCTCCAAAGTGCAGAGTGCGAGGTGGTCCCAGAGGTAAGTCGGGCCAAGGTCGTATAGGGCTTTATAGGTCAAAACTAATACCTTGAATCGGGCCTGGAAGACTATAGGCAGCCAGTGCAGAGGCCAGAGCAGTGGTGTAATGTGCTCACAGTGACCCATCCCTGTAAGGAGATGGGCTGCAGCATTCTTCACTAGCTGCAGTCCCCATCCCCCTAAAATCCAGGCGCACCCACTCTATGCGCTGCCGTATGCAGATGATTTGGCTCTGTTTGCGCAGACAGAAAAGGGATTAAGATCGGTAATTAAAGGGCTATTGAGTTATGCATCAGCAAACGGGTTAAAGGTGAATCAGGAAAAGTCTAAGATCTGAAAGTAGGGGAGAGGTTCCGAAAGAACGTAAGTTGGACAGTCTCTGGGATAACCATTGAGATAGTAAATAAATGTACATATTTAGGCACGATCTTTACCTCTAGGGGTACATGGACCCAGCATGTTACGAACAGGGCCCAATTATCAATGGCTACCACAAAGATGCTGATTAATAATTCCTTATAATTCCTCAAGGGATATACCTGTCTCCATGATCATAGAGGCCTTTCGAGCAAAGGTTATCCCTATGCTAACCTTTGGCTCGGAATGCATCTTCTTTCCAGACACCAGAATCCTGGAACAAGTTCAGAACTACTTCTTGCGCAGACTGTTAAAAGTGGGGGACAGTATCCCAGGAGCAGTCCTCAGAACTGAGGTAAATATGCCCCTGATAGAACATCAAATGAGGGTAACTCTTATAAGGTACTGGTCAAGTTATTGGCTTTTCCCCCTGATTCCCTGCAAATGTTATGTTTGAAGGAGGAACTCCAACATGAGGGAGCTAGAGCATATCCATGGATTCGATATATTGCACTAATACTGAGTAAATTGGGCTTCTCGATCGCATATCTAAGTACTCAAACCCCAGGCGAAATTAAATCTTGTACTCAACAAAGATCTAGTGACATTGCAATTCAGGAGGACCTTGCTGCCCTCAAAAATTGGAGGGTGCCCCAGGACTTGCAAAAAGTAAAGTCTATTTCAGAAGGGAAACATATTTGGACATCCTGGGGAACCCTCGGCTGAGACGGCAGAACAACCTGTTTCGTTTCAACCTTATTCCATCTGCAGCGGTAGAGGGTAGATATGCAAAATTCCCCCATCAAGAACGGACATGCTCATGTTCACTCCTGGAGGTAGAGTCGGTGGAGCACCAATTATTCAGTTGCCCATATTATGTCCATCAGAGGGCGACTTGGTTGGCTCCCCTGTTGGAGGGTAGGGGACTTACTCGGTCTCAGTCCTTAACGTATCTAGCCAACCTGTCAAAACTTAGTGATATCACATCCCTGGCAACGTTTCTTATTCTCATAGCTAAGAGGAGAGAGAGAATTAGATTCCATCTACAAATAAAGCAACCAGTATGGAGTGGGAAGGTGAGCTATATTATTTAAAAGCAGCTCTAATAGTTACAACATACCGCTAAATAACGAATGTCGAATCGAATTTTATGTGTTAATATCTAAGTATTTATAAATGGTTTGTCTTTTGTCTTTTGTATGCTAGTTGATCAATGCAGTTGCGGGGTGCTCTCTAACATCCGTATGTTTTTATATACTTTGTTTGTACTAAGGCCACGGCGAAAGCCCGAGCCAAAGCAACAAAAGTCTAAGTCTATAAGAATGCCGAGGATTGACTGTGTGACCCAATCAGTTTTGGCTTAGGTAACGCTTATAGCTATTGCGTTAAGATTCAGTCCCGTTGGTTTGTCTGTATGTTTATTATGTCTATTTAAGTGGGCCAAAGCGTGAGCTGGCACTGATTAAAATTACTATTATTATCATTATTATTAATTTTCCTGCCCCACTGTGGGTTGGACAGGTCGCCATGCTCCGATTGATTGTACTATGGCATTATCACATCTAGTTCAACTTAGCATGACCTATCCAAACCATGTCAATTTCCACCCAATGGCATATTATTCTGCACCTTTTCCGAAGTTTGGTTTTATCTTGATTACTTTTTAATATAGTATTCCATGTTTTTGACACTTTTTAGTTCTGGTGTTAATATGCTTTGGCATATTTGATATATATTTGTTGTTTTTGTATGTTTTCTTTGTATGTTTGTTTGTTTGTCCTTTTCTGTGTTGGCCATGGTGAAAGCCCGTGCTAAATAAATTTTACTTACTTACTTACTAGCTGCATTTTCCTGACCATCACCATAGGTAGCCCCACGTAGAGTGCATTGCAATAGACCAATCTTGAAGTAATGAAAGCATGTATTATGGTGGCCAGGTCACTATCTGAAACATACAGCTGAAGCCGTCGTACTAGATGTAATTGATGAAACATACTCCTCACCATAGCCCCCACCTGGAAATCCAGGTGGAGCTGTGGATCAAGGAGCACGCCCAGACTACAGACCTGGGATACCAGCCAGAGGGTGGACCCCATCAATGATGGGAACCACCACATCCACTGCCCTTCCCACCACCATCACCTCCGTCTTGTTGGGATTTAGCTTGTCGGCTCGCCCTCATCCAATCCCCAACAGCCGCCAGACACCAGGAAGCACTGAGACTGTGCTGGGTCTGGGTCAGATGAAAATGAGAGGTAGAGTTGGGTGTCATCAGCATATTGATGACACCGCCCCCCCCCCCTACTGTATCCCAACCTCACCAAGTAGCTACATATACACATTGAACAATAGCAGGGACAGAATACAACCTTGCGGGACACCACACATGAGGTCCTGTGGAAATGAAGAACAATCCCCAAACACCACACACTGAGTTCTCCCAGCCAGGAAGGAGTGGGACAACTCAAGGATGATCCCACCCACTCCAGCTCAATCCCGCACATGAGTCACCAACATCTCATGGTCAACAGTATCAACAGCAGCTGACAGATCTAACAAAATTACAGGGTCGAATGACCCTGATCTAATTCACAGCGAAGGTTGTCGACCAAGACCACAAGTGCAGTCTCCATGCCATAGCCAGGATGAAAACGGGACTGAAAGCGATCCAGATGACCAGTGCAGTCTAGATGCCCTTGCAGTTGCTGGGCAACCACCCTAAAAGGGGAAGGATAGATACTGGCCAATAACTGCCAAAGGAATCAACGTCAAGTGATGGTTTTTTGAGCAGAGGTCGCACCACCACCTCTTTGAGGCAGCCCGGCACTCTGCCCTCCTGAAGGGAGGCATTGATTACCCCCGCCAGCAGCGACTCCACCGACTCCTGGCTGGCCTTAACCAGCCAGGACGGACTCAGATCAGGTTCACTAAAGGTGGTCCTAACACCCCCAAGAACATCCCCACCCTGTCGGAAGACACCAACTGAAATTGATCCCACAAAATCAGACAAGGCGAGGCTTCCACAACCTCTGGTTCACCCACTGCAATAAGTGCGGCATCAAAGCTGTGTTGAATCTGAGTGATTTTCTCTGCCAAATAATCACCAAACATGTGACAGCAAGCATTCTATAACTTCAATTCCAGATGTAGGGAGGTACGACTGACCAACCCCCTCACCACCCAGAAAAGCTCCACTGGATGAAATTTTGCAGAGACAATGCAGGCAGCAAAAACCTCCTTTTTTGCTTCCCTTGCAGCTACAGCATACACACGTAAACTGGCCCTATGCTGCAGTCTGCCACCATCACTCCAACCGCCACCCTTCCTGCTTCAGCAACCTCAGGACCTCACTAAACCACGGAGGAGCCATCATTGAGGCAGCGGACGCCTGAGAGCCGTCCAGTTGATGGCCTCCAACAGCCAGGTATTCCATAAAGCCATCGAGCGGGCAGTCGTCAAGATCAGAGGGTAACTCCCCAAGAGCTTTCCAGAACTGCTTGGGTTCCATTAGTCTCCGGGGGCAAACCATACGAATCCGTTCTACACCCACCCGGGGGCAGACATGCACCAGGAGACATGCTCACAGGAGGTAATGATCCATCCATGTCAAGGGTTCTACTGACACCTCCCCCATCAACAAATCCCCCACCTCCAAGGCTGGTGCAAAAAATGAGGTCCAGGGTATGCACCCCATCATGCATTGGGCCGTTGACAATTTGGGACAGGCCCATGGTTGCCATGGAGGCCATGAACTCATGATCCACATCACCAAGACTGGCGTCAGCATGTATATTGAAGTCCCCCAAGCCTAGTGTCTTCAAGGAGCGCAACACCACATCTGATACCAGCTCCATCAGGGTGAGTATGGATGCTGTCATACAGGTAGGTGCATGGTATACTAGCAACACCCCCAATCTGTCCCCCGCCAAATCAAACACAAGATGGAGGCCCTCTACCCCCGATATGGTGGCAGTCTGCAGTGCGTACAAAAAGGTACCTGAAATATTCAGTTCCATTCGGGTACCAGAAATTCACCGGTTAGTCTCATTTTTGTGGGTACTTGTTTCAGCTCTCATAGGGCTCATTCCAACTTTGCTACACCCTGAGAGTTACTTTTGATATACACCTGTAGCAACGAGAGCTGACTGTTGTCCCTTGGGAACACACAGCAATTTGTTAAGTCAGGTTTCCCACTGGGCTGTCAAGCTCATCATGTTAGAACAATTCCTATTAATTCACAATATAAACAGATGTTCTCTAACGTGACATTATGCAAAGGTGTGTGGTTCTCACTTGATGTATGTGCGTACTGCCCATTAGTGCTAATGGGAGTTAATATGCAGACACTACTAGAGAAGGGTATTTGCCTGACTGTCACAGACTAATAAATATGACATTTCAATTTGGAGCCCCAGCTTTCACTTCAACACTTGAGATGAACCTTTTAGACAGCTGCAGGAAAGTAATTAACTTCAGACTCACATGGAATTGTTTATGCCATTAGTGCAGTTTGGCTGGGAGAATCAACACTCTTTTGTACTTCTTTACAATTGGAGAGAAATCAATCCACAGTGCTTCCATGTACTGGACGCTACTGGGCTTTGGATCAGGCTTGTAAGAGCATAAGAACTATCACACTGGCTCAGAACATTGACCCATCAAGTCCGACATCGTATAGAGCTGACACAGGTATCTACAAAAATGTATATGCCCTTTGAAATCACGATAACTGACCCTAAACAAATAACTGAATTGTTTTGGGGCGATTGGGTACTACACACAGTACCCGTTTATTGCCTGGCGGATTACCCAAATTATTATATTGTTGTTACCGAATTACCATTATTGTGTTTTGAATAGAGATTAAACAAGTGCCCACAGAAACAAGTGTACCTGATGAATTTCCAGTACCCAAATCGACCGGACAATATCGGGTACTGGTCAGTGCCTGATTTCAACCCAATTCAAATACCCAGTGTTCTGGAATGTCAAAATCTGGTCCCCATTTTTTAGTTTTGTGTCCCAATTTACTAATTGGTAATAATTGGAAAATCAAAATTCCGTACCAGAAATTACCGATTTTTTGGGTAGTCGGTTACTTGATCATTAATTGAGTAGCCCGCCGAGTACCCAATGCAGTATTTGAAAATGCAGGTATTACCTGCATAGCTCTAGTTTTGAGCTATTTTACAAATTACCAATTTACCAGTTTTCTTTCTGCGCCCCCCTTTGTTAGTGCCGACTCTGGAGTACTGGTGTAATGTGTTTCTAGTGACTCACCCCTGCTCATCAATATCTAACCAAGAACCTCTTTTGCTGTTTTGCTGTTGTTAATAATGGCAAAACTGTTTAATTTACTCAGATCATGCACTTCTCCTGACACACTACTCACATCTGATTCAGTACAACCATTCCCATATTCCTGGCAGTGATAATGACAAGCCATTTAAAGCCCTAAATGGTCTGGGCCTCACAAATCTGCAAGACCGCCTCTGCTTCCCTGTTCTATTGTGGCCCTTGTGATCGTCTGGGTGTGCCTCCCTGTGACTACCCTCTGCTAGCCTTGTTCGCACGACAAGGGATTGCAGGGGACATTCTCAGTTGCTGCTCCAGTGCTTTGGAGCTCCTTTCTCTGGGGTGTTCGTTTGAGCCTGGGTCTGAGCATCTTCCGGAGGCAGTATAACACTTTTTTATTCGAAAAGGCATTTGGTAGGTGGGGATAGGGGATTGGGTGGGTTTTGTTGAGTTTTTAGGGGGGGTTGTGTCCATTTATAATGGTTTTATGGATTGCAAGCTGCCCTGAGCCTCAGGGAAGGCCGGCATATCAACTTAAATAAATAAATAAATACATTAAATTTGGAGCTACACTTTGGCTAAAGGAAGTGCCCCATTAGAAACCCTATCACTGCCATTCTGGTCTTGTATTTCCACATAACAAACTCCCTCCGTTGTTGCTGCTTAACATTTCCTGTAATTTCTTTGACCACAAGAAGCGAACTTGCATGATCCTCCTATCTGGCCCATGGGAAGAGTCTAGATTCCACAAACCTACGTTGTAGTCTGAGAATATGGGATCACATACATAGATACATACATACATACATAGATACATACATACATACATACATACATACATACATACATACGCAGCTTTGAAAACACCAAACTATTTACAGTGTAAAAAGAGTTGACTGGAAAGCAAACCCTAAGTGCCTCTGTTCAGAAGCTCTGGATTCAGCTATGCTACCTGAGGGATTGACTGAATCCTACTGGCCTCCTTCAGGTTGATTTTGAAAATGAGAAATGTAATCTCTTCAGCCTTCTGTAGGGGTAACCGAGTCAATAGCCTAGGCAGGAAACTGCCAGAAATGATTGTATCATGCCGAGTCTCCTTTACTGTTCAGGATAGGCTGTGTCACAAGGGGTGCCGAAACGCTTAACTGCTACCTTATTCCTCGGTATGTATTAAAAGGGTGAATCCGAGAAGGTTAATAGAAGCAAGTAGGCGGCAGGTTGAGTTACCATTAAGAAGTGGGGAGTGACTTGTTCCTCACCTCTGTGAGGCCTAAACAAAAAGGAATAGAGTTGATTTATTTTCTCTGTGGGTTATCTGGCAGTTATATTAGCTACTTGTGACTGTTCCCGGTCAATCCTGGCATCTAGGCAAATGTATTCTCTAAAATAGATGGATATTTACATAGCAACAGTAGTTATCAACTCAACAGTTCTGCCGTCTCCTTTTCCTTTCTCCAGCTCAGCTCCCTGAATTGTTGCCTTTGAAAGACACCTGCATTTCCTCAACCTCATGAAAGTATCCTTGTCTCTCACAATGATCACCTCTCCCTTGTCTCCCCTTTCTGTGTCTCTCCTAGATTGTATGGGGTAGGGATTTGTCTATGACGACTACTGATTGTACAGTGCCAGCTACACTGCTGGCGCTATATAAATTATCATCATCGACGTCGTCATCATCAATCATGGGTGGTCTTGGCAGAATGAAAATCTTTGCAGAATCAGGCAACAAACCAAAGGGGTCAGCCAGATGATAGTTCCGGGCCAGAGGGTTTGAAGGCCAAGCCAGGTAGATTGACTAGGCTGTGGGACAGTCAAAAGTGTGGACTAAATTTTGGCACAGTCCAGAATGTTGAGAAAGTTTTCAGATAGCCCTCCAAATAGCCAAAAAATACCTTTCGACTATAATAGATATTGACATGTTCACTTATTTGACCATTTCACTTGTTTTGTTTAGTTTGTTTGCTTTCTTTTGGTACTGTCCACGTGCATTTATTTACCACTAATCCTCCTAAAGTCACCAAATAACCCAACTGAGATGGATACCTAAGAAAGGCCTTTTTTCCACGGACAGCGGTAGGTGGGGGAATGAGTGTGTGGCCATGGTGGGTGGAGGTGGGTGTGCACCCTGTTCCATGGGTGCACACCCACCTCCACCCATCGCCACCCACGGAGCCTCCTCCATTTTTTCAGATGGCTCCGTGGGTGGGGAACGGATGGAGATGTGTGTGCGCCGGGAGCACGCACACACACCCACACTGCCAATGCTGTTTGCACGGATGCACACCCATCCCCCCAACCACGGCGGCATGCACACGAATGACCCACCCCCCCACTGCACACCCGCCAGCACACCCAGAGGGGCGGGGGGGGGGGCCTCCATACAAAAATGGCCGATGTGGAAACTGAATAACAGTTATTAATCGCTTTGGTGGATGCAATTCAAAGTTTGATGAAAAGATATTCTGCAGATATTAGGTTCCGCTTTAGCATTTGTAAGACAGCCTCCAATAATGATTCTTGATACCATAGGTATAAAACAAAGTAGGATGGAGGAGATTGATTCCTCTCAGAGTTTGGAGCATGGGGGACAGACTCATTAATCCCCCCCCCTAAAAAAACCTTGGTCCTCAGTGGCAGTGGGGCGGATCCCAAGCCCCAGGGACCAGCACAGCACACATGGGGTGTGTGCATGTACATGCACACAAACCACACGCAACCCCAGCCGGGGTCTGCGTCTCATACATAAATCATGTGGCAGTATGCACGCCCACGGCACCCCCTGTGGGGGTTGGGATTGTGGCCAATGTCATGGCTGCCACTGAGGAGATCACACAATTAAAGATAGCAGAATCCTCTGAATCAGTCTGTTTCTTGCCAATATTTGAGTTTCCCAGTAACTAGAAGAGTTGGTAGAGCTGCCAACATTGAGATTTCAGGTGGGTGGCCTTTGGGGGGAGTAAAGTGAAGTTGCTACCCTCCTCGGTTTGGGATAATATTATTCTAGTTCTGGACACAAGGCATCAATTCCCTACTTCTGGTAGGCTGTTTTAGATGAGACCGTACCACGCAAGTCCACCCAGTGGTACTGCCTGTTTAAAAGTGTCAGTGGGTGGGTGCACGCTCCCGTGACCGACAGGTCTCCATACATCTCCACCCATCCCACCGCACAGAGCAACCAGGAAAACCCGGGTAGTTCCATGTCAGGGCATGGGTGGCCAGTGGGTTGATGAGGATGCGCACTGCCATTTTGGAAAAAAAGGCAGCAAGTCTGCACATGTTCAGTTGCGATTTTACACATGCACATACTGGATGCCCTTTTCCAAAAGGGCGGTGGCACTGATGGGAGTGTGCATGCGCAGCATGTCTGGTGGCCATTTGGACATGTACAGTGGTATTTGTTTTAACATTTTAATAAAATTGGGGTGGGCAAACAAAAAATGAATGGGTCGGTTATGAAAATCCCCCACAACAAAGGGATTCTTATAAATGAAAAAAAAATAAACTAAAATGAAAATGAATGGTGTGCCTTCATACACCCCTATTAGAAATTAATTTGGCCAACTTAAATCAAGCCCACAAGGGCCTGTTTCTCCAGTTTAGGAAAGATTTCCATTGAGTTTAGCTGTTGGCTAGACAATGACATATATTGTGTAGATCAGGGGTGGGGAACCCCAGGCCTGGGGACCAAATGTGGCCCTCGGCAAGTTTTTATGTGACCTCTTTCCAGTGCCTGGATCTGGCCCTTGGATCCATTCCCTACACAGAAGTACTGGAAAACTGAGCTCAGGGTAATGGAGCAGAGATGAGGGCAGGCACACAAGGGTAGGGGACAGATCAACAGCACAGATCCATGATCTGGGCCTCCTTCTCTTGAATATACCTGTTAAGCTCCACCCCCCACCCAAGCTCTATGTGGTTCTCCGCGCTCGTACTAATTTTCAATGTGACGGCGGGACAGAAAAGGTTCTCCACCCCTGGTGTAGCTATTGGCTGCAATCCCATTTTCCACGGACCTTGCATGTGTGCAATGACATGATATCCACATGACACAATGTGCCGGCAACGGCAGTGTGCACAGTTTCAACGTGGGTGCGCACATTGCTACGCACTGGATCTGAGGAAAACAGGATCGAGCTCACCTTGTCTTTCATTAACCAGTCTTAACATCTATGGGGAAATCGATCCGCTTAAACATGATCTATGGCCGTTTTTAGAGCGAGCAGTTAAAGGTCTCTCTCTTTTTCTTCCAGTATGCAATGCAAGAAGTGCAGACTATTAAATCCGACACTATATCCATTAGCAAGTCAAGCAATTAAACAACTAGATAATCCTCCCAGCAGCTTAAAAGCTTTTCCATTATGTTATTAAGTACACATTAGAAAAGATCAATGTTTAATAACCAAAGCCATATTCCAAAATATACACAATAACCGCCCGGGAAGGGAAGCAAGTGAGAGAGATAGTCCACATATAATTTCGAATGCTTGAAGCTAGGCAAAAGACTGGCAGATTTAAGATTGTGGGCAAGGAGGCAGGGGGTTTAATGGGTGTTTATAGATGAGACAAAAAAGGTGGCTGATCCTTTGATCAGTCGCCTTTCTTTGCGCTCATGTAAACTTTAAGGCCGGATCTTACCCCGCGTCTGACCGGGTCGGCAATCCTGGCCCCTCCGACGCGGATCCCCGAAGTGCCGGCTTTACGCCGCACTTCCGGGTTCCCTGGCCGAGGGCGCATGTGCGGAAGGGTGCGCATGCGCGGAAGGGTGTGCATGCACACAACAACTGTACGCCGTGTTTGAACATCAGACACGGCATACAGAGGAAGGCGGGGGAGAGATGCCGGCGCTGAACGATCCCGCTTGTGAGCGGGATCGTCTATCAATGCCCATCGTCTATCAACGCCCCATATGTACCTGACCAATTAATCCAACTGGCCCGGTCTATTGATGCAGGACATTTACAGATAAAACTATAAATGATGCTTAAAAATATCACCTTTGATGTTGTTTTGGGATGAGAGTGAGGGGGGTGGGAGGTGGTGTTGGATGGTGTGGTGGGCTTTTTGGTTGATCTGTCTTGGCCATACCTTATTGTCAACAGGCATGTATAAATAGAGCTTATACAAATTTGGCACATGAACTTTAAATATCTTATATATTGGGTTGGTCTTGGAAGTATGTTTTATTTCATTTGTTTTTATCATTTTGACGGTTTGGCAATAACCTTGTGGTTACGCCATTAATAAATGTATTGATTGATTAATTAAGGGATAGCTGCTGCATTTTTAAATATCCTTCTGAATGGACCAGTCAGGAGCTCTCAGTTTCTGTGTGACGTGATATTTATTAATATATTATTTATATAGCACAACAAACATACCTACCTGACACTGAACAATCATTAATTAGAGACAGGTTCCTGCTCTCAGGCGCTTAAAGTCTAGGATGGAAAAAAGAGGATATTTTCAAATGTGATGGCACATTGCGCCATCACGCTTTGATCCTGGCCGGGGTGAGAGCCCTCACCACCCCAGTCAGGATCTATCCCAGCCACTGAACAAACGTGTTAGCGGCCTGGGATGGGATGAGGAAGGGGAGGGGGAGAGGATGGGTGGTGGGTGGTCATGGGTCCGCAGACCCTGCAATTTGTGCTGCTAAGCGCAGCCCTCCCACCGCCTTAATCGGCAGCACGGCAGACTATGAGGTCATCACGCGCACCCAGGAACAGCCCTGGTCACAGACTAGGGTCAGGTAGAGCGGGCCATCAAACATGACGGCCCACTCGACCTCGGCTGGAGATGGCTTCCCCGGGTCATGGTAGCGGTTAGCCTGGGCTATGACTCCCTCCAGGCAGCAGGCCATTTGGCCCCGGACCTCGCCTCCTCAGAAGACAGTTTAAAACCTGGTTGTTCTGCCAGGTTTTGGTGTGGGAGATGGGTAGTGGGTGGTGGGATGGGGATTGGGTGAGGTATTTTTAGGTCCTCTCAGTTATTGTATTTTATGGTTATTTGTCGATTTTAGAATATATTTTATATTTTGTTTTAATTTATATTGTACGCTGCCCTGAGCTGCCTTTGGAAAGAGGGGGTGGGATATAAATTAATGTATAATAAATAATTAAAGTAACAACCCTGGCTAAAAGTTGCCACAGTCCAGGGACAGCCCTGATTCTGCCCAGGGTAACATCTGGCAGGCGGAATCAGACATGACGGCCGCATGGGTGGCCACGCAGGTTAAAGTGTGGCTATCCATAGTTCCGTCACATTCCTAGGAAATTAGGAAGAGGGGATCACATGGAGAGACAGGGATACTTCGTGATTTTAAGGAGCTGCAGGCACACATGGTTAGTTGAGTTACAGGAGAGAAAGGAGGGCAGGAGAGGGAGCATCAGTGAGCATTTTCTAGGAGTGGGGAGCTAGGAATTGCTTGGCAAAGCAGATAGGTTTTTAGGAAGGATTTGAAAGGAGGGAGGGAGGAGGAAGTGTTTGTGGGTGTGGGCTACAACTGTAGCTTGATCTTGATTTTACCGCAAAGGTGGAAAGGCAAAGCTCTCACCCCAAGGAACAACTCCCCAAATACTGCAACAAAAAGAAATGAAAGCTGACAGTGATGGCACTGAACTACCACAAATATTTCCAAACAAATTTTATAGGAATATAAATTTCACAACAAACAGCCCTAGATATATACATGTATGAACCTGCCCAGCTGGGCAATGCAATAAAAAGGCAAATACAATATATCAGCTGGTTGTATAATGTTAAATTGAAATTCAATTCAGATGACCCATTGGGATCAACTTAGTCCAAGGTAAGCCGTCACTGATGCACAATCTCAAAACATCCATACTCAGCCAAATGCGTTTTGGGGGGGGCACCCCCTTTCTTCTCTGGCTTGATATGTTGCTGTTAAATACTGAGGAAAAAACCCCAATTGAAGTTATATCCAAAATATGCTCCTACATAGACCAACTAATACACATAATGAATTGAACTGGCCCCTCTAAATAATTCTTGTACCTTCCCCCCAAAATGTTTTAGAGATAGTACTGGTATATCATCAATGCTGCAGAGATCTCTCTTATTTTCTTACAGATTTACTTTCCTGTTGTGATATTCATTAGGCACATGGATTCACTCATCCTCCTCCTGAAATACACAATTATGTGTCATGATCAAAGCCAGCCCTCTCACCATGAATGGCATTCCCTATTACTTCCCAAGTGTATTACATTATTTCAAATGTGTTGCCACATGAACAACACATTGCATACTGAAGAAAATACAATTATGTATAATACGAGATGGAAACCAACCTGCTTTCTGAACATAACCATATAGTTCACTCCCAAGACCTATGTCCTTTCTAATTCTCACACAGCTGATCATGGATCCAGGAAAAGGGGATCACATGGAGAGAGGGATACTTCATGATTTTAAGGAGCTGCAGGCACACATGGTTAGTTGAGTTACAGGAGAGAAAGGAGGGCAGGAGAGGGAGCAGGAATGAGCAGTTTCGAGGAGTGGGGAGCTAGGAATTGCTTGGCAAAGCTGGTAAGTTTTTAGGAAGGATTTGAAAGGAGAGAGGGAGGGAGAAGTGTTTGTGGGCCTATGCTACAGCTGTGGCTTGATCTTGAATTTCTCTTGATTCTCGCCGAGAATCATGGTTCTCGACTAATTTTTAGTGAGAATTGATAATTGAGAAAAATCCTAATTCTCGACACTTTCTCAGTTGAGAATTTTTCTCAATTTACCACTAACCATGATTTACCGTGTGCCACATACCAATTTACCATGTAACATGCTCATCCCAGTAAGGCACAGGAGCAAAATAGGTGCCTTTTCCCGAAATGATGGCAATGCTTCTGGTACCACCTTGGAAACAGGCTGCACATGCACAGAACAGCTGTGGTGGCCATTTTGGCCGTTTTTACATGGACGTTGCAGCAGCACCGATGGGTGGAGATGGGTGTGGATGGGTGGGTGAGCACACCCAGCGAACACCTGGCACCGAGCGGTGAGACCGTTACATGGACAGCGCTGCAGGGGGTTGTGGGATGGAAAGGGGAGGGGTCAGCAAACACCCAGCGGTCCAAACACCCACCCCGGGAAGCACCCAGCAAACACCTGTGGAAGTACATGGGCAGCCGAGACCGTGACCGGTGGGGAAGCCCTGCCCAGCACAACGATGGCACAACATGGCTGACTGAGGGCAAACAAAGCCACGCAATGCAGCCCCACCCCCGAGCTGCCAGAACCCATGTGGGCGGGGCAGGAGGGAGCAGGGATGACAGAAACTACAAAGTAGCCGTCCTCTCCCAGCCCTGGCACAGAGGCCAGACAGCCCAGTGCCATGGAGTCTCCCCCCTCCCAGCCAAGCACCCCCCACACAGCAGCTGACACAAGCACATAGGGATGGGCACATGACCCATGGGGGGCTGGGGGGGGAGTAGCCACACCACCCAGGCAACAGCGCAGCACCCCCCAGAGGTGTCTGGCTAAGGGGACAGGGCACAGGAAAGCATGACACACACACGGGGAAGGAACACAACAAACTTTAATAAACAGTAACAGGGGACAACAGGCACGGGCAGGTGTGTGGGTCAACAGAAGGGGGGACCACAGTCAGAGGCAGCAGCAGGGCCGGGGCTACCCCTGGTCAATAGGGCCAGTGACCCAGCGCCCTGCACCAGTGATCCGCCTGCACACGGTCCAGCCTGTGCAGCTGCTCCAGGACATGCAGGAGGAGGTCCACCACCTCCCCCTGCTCCCGCGTCTGCTCCGCAACCATCGCCTGCACTGCAAGGAACAGAGGGAGAGGGGAAGGCCATCAGAACCAGGCATGGGCCCCACAGAACCGCACCCAGACAGAGACACACAGGGGCAGGGCCCAGCAAACAGGCAGCACACTCACGAATGGCATCGTGGAGTCATCCCAGGCTGCCTGCCCCAGCTGCTGGACCAACGCTGCCAGCCTCAGGATGGCCAGGAACATGACCACAGTAGCTGCAGGGGAGAGGGGACAGGGAGATGGGGAACAGGTGAATCAACAGGCCATGTGAGGGCAGGGGGCACCAACAACACAGGCAACACACCCCACTCGCACCTTGCACAGCACCCCATACTGCTGCACGAAGGGGGAATGGAGAGACACACCACTGGGGTCCACAAATCCCCTACTCATGCTCAGCCACCCATCGCGCCTGCTGCTGCCACCCATCTGTTGCCACAAGCGCATACGGAGTGCCCCAACAAGGGGCGACAGCACAGGGGAGGGACGGGGCAGGGGCAGGGCCGCATCAACCAATAGGGATCCCCAGGGGTTGTCCAGCCGGGCAGCCACCTCCAATACCAGCACCAGCACATGGGCAGGACTACGTGCCAAGTGGGGGAGCCCCCAGGGGTACACACAACACACAAGTGGGTAGCACTACACAGCCCCAGTGGCCACATTTACACACCAAGCACACCCCCAACACACAACCACACATACGGGGATAAGGAGGCACCATAGGAGGGGCGCCCCGGGGGCACTGCTGGCACAGAAGCAAGGCAGGGATGACTATCATGGAAACATACTTTATTTAACAGCGATGGGTGAAGGGGTCCCCCCCTCCCAAGACGGGCAGGGGATGGGGTGCACGGGCAGCCAAACACCAGGGCACAGGTACACTCCCAGCAGGAGGGCCAGGGCACAACAGAAACCGCTGAGGGGTGGAGCCATGGGCACACAGAGGAGGTGACAGGGTGAGGCGGCCGAGGTGGCCGGCAACAGGGATGCAGATGACAGCGCAGCAGCTGTGAAGCGGCACAGGAGGGGTCAGGCCGTGGACAATCATGGCCATCAGGGTGGCAGGGAGTGGATGGCAGACAGGCACAGCTCAGGTCCGGTCCGGTGGGTGCTCTCGGATCGGAAGTCCCTGCGCAAGGCCCTCCCTGCCGAACAGGCCCCTGCGGAACGCTCGGGAATGCATATGATCATGAACCATTCTCAAGTGGCCGCATACTGGGGGCAGGATAAAACTGGAGAAGGAGGGGGTGATACCTTGTTGGAGAGCTTGCATTTGGCACGAACATTCACCCACCCTTGACCTGGCACTGTAGGTGTAGCTGGTTGTCTCTAATTTGAGGAGCCAGGAAGGAATTTCCGCACTTGTGGCATATATTGGCTGGTTGCTGTCAGTGTGTGTGTGTGTGTGTGTGTAAGGGGTGGGGAGGTACCTTCCCTGCAGTGCCATCACTCACTGTGTTCAGTTTGTGGAAACACTGGGTGCATTCAAGCCCGCCAAGTTAGTTCATATCACAACTCAGTGTTCCAGTGCAAAAGAATTGGCTAAATGGATTATAGCTGGAAAAATATGGTAAGTCGGAGGCACCTCCATAAGAGGTGAGGGGATTTCTTGATGCTTAGGGGACTTATGACCCACACCTTGACCTAAACCCTGGGGGGGGGGGTTTTCCAAGACCAGCATCACTATGCAGGAAATCCGCTGCGCCTAGCAGATGTCATATCCAGGACTCCCTCAGGACCCCATTTTTAATGGGAGCCCAACAGTTTTGGAAGTTACTGTGACACAGCTTGTGAAACCCGCTTGGATTGAATGGAAGCACTGGACCAGGAAGGTTTGAGGTTTATTGCTGGTTTCCCCAGATTGGGTCATTGTTGCTGTTAAGAAAAAGTTGTGGCCTTTGCCCCCAATAATTGTGTACGTTGCCTCTTTCTGTGATTGGGGGGGGGGGAGGGAGAGAAATATCACTGAGACTGATTGGATGGTTGATTAATAAATGACACTCACTGGCGAAGTGTGCTAATTTTGAAAGGAAGACTCTTCAGAGCAAGGGAAATATAATCTTCTTTTTTAAATAGCACTCCCCCACCATGGCAGTCAGAGCACTTCACAAAGAACAAATTAACAACTTTTCAATCCTCACAACAGCCCTGTGAGGTAGGTTAGGCTGAGAGGATATTGTGACTGGCCCAAGGTCCCCCAGTGAATTTCTGGATAAGGAAAGACTTTCCCTAGCTAAGTGCGGTGCGCTTAGCCATTGCACTATACTGGCTCTCAAATACAGGAAGAATTAATGTCCCAAATGAAATATATTGTCTACTAAGGCTTTCTTTAATTCTGAAGCTTCCTCTTGATTCTATTTTACCAAGATAAAACACGTTTACAAAAGAAAAAATTGCTCTTCTTTCAAAACAGATTCTATACTTGTAATTATTGTTTCAGTCTTGGTCCAATAAAGGAAAGCAAAAGAACTAATTCCTAAGAATCCTCCTACACCTCATTTACCAATCTTAATTCCCCTTCATGAATCTCCGTTACACTATTCCCCCCAATCCTGCATGGTAAAAAAACAACACATAGATATTTCACACATGAAATGTCACTCCCGTGGAGAACTGATGGTGAACTCTCCTTGCTTCCCACATTATTCCTCTGTCAAATTAGGGCATGAAAAAGGACAATGAATGTTAAACAAAGTTAAAAGCAGATTTGGGGAGAATTAACGGACAAAAATGCAAGATTAGCTTGAACTCAAATTTAGAGGGATTAAAAGACTTTCTGGATGTTCTTTGATCTTATTCTTGTTGTTACCAAGTTCTTCAGGGTCAACGGTAGGGAGGATTATCACTGTTCCAAATGATTGTGCAGCTCTGTGATAATGGATTATGTACAGGGGGAAAAAAATTGAAATTTTAAGGATCTCCTACTCTGTTCCAGTCACCCATTCAGAACGAGTGTTGGAATCGCTGTGAAACCTTCCCACCTAATTAGCCTGGATTAAAGGAATAGCACATATCATGGCAATACTGTAATTGTTTTCTACTTGGCTTGTGAGATGAAACAAGCTAAGGCATTGGAGCCAGAGGTTGGTTCATCACAAACGTATTGGCTTCCAAACAAAAATAAATGAAGAGGGGTCCAAGTGTTAGGGACCATGGGTGGGGTACAGAGAGTCAGTGCAGGATGATGTTCAAGGAAATGTGGTGGGAGTGTGCAATCAAGACTGGAAAGTTGGTGCAGGAATAGGGTCCAAGGTTCATGGGAGGATGACTAAGGGGGCAGATGTAGACAAGGCAGGACTGGGCTGGACAGATGAATCAGAGCTGGTGCTGGGCAGAGTTGGCTCTGTGGGCAGTCATGTAGGGTGCTCTCTGGGCAGTCGCGTAGGGGGTACATCCTGCACAAGCTACCCCCCCCCCATTGAAGCAGACACTGAGCCCCAGTATTGCGGCAGCTAGAATTGCCCGCAGGAACAGAAGGAGCAAGTTTTTGGAAGGAAGGTTCGAAGGGCCAGCCTCCAGCTGGCGCAAAGGACACGCTAGGTTCAGGGAGTGCAGAGCTCATCCAAGGTGCATTGCAGACACAAGGAGGAGAAAGAGAAGGTGGAAACAAGAAGGCAAGACAGGAATCTGGAAGTGACTGGGAATGAGAAAGTTGACTGATGTTCCATCCAACTTCCTCTGGCTATTGATTAACCTTATATACAGGCCAGCAACCAACTAGGAAGTTGGGGTGTGGAGTGAGGTTGTGGGTGGCCTGACTGACACTAGGGTAGGTCCTATGGCCAATACCAGACCCTGGCCAGTAGGACCCAGTGGTGCTGAAGAATCAGTCCCTGTGTCCAGGCCCCCACTCCCAGGGTGCAAGTTTGAGCCTGAGTCCTTACACCAAGGTTCTTCATAGTTTACAAGACTGTTGTCCATGTTGAAATTATTTTCCAGATCATCTTAGAATAACAGCACAGACATGGGTTATGAAAATGGAGACTGTGACACCATGTCCCTCTGGCTTTTGAGTGAAGACATCGGGTACCTCATTAATTCCAGCAGGTGTAATAGGCCAATGCAGCACTTTCAGTGTGAGAGATTGATCCAGGGCTGATTGCCTGCATCTGTAAGGGTCATGGCATGGGGGCATCTGGGACAAGAGCAGACAGAGTAGGGTCAGGATCTGTCCCAGGCTGGGAGAGAGGATCAGGGCTAGAGAAAGGGAATGAGGAAGCAAGGCAGGGGGTCACAGCGCAAGACAAGGTTGGGCATGAGAGCAGGCTAGGAGCAAGGGTAATGTGCTGGGCCTCCAGGCCCAACACGCTGAAACCTGGACCGGGATCTGTCTTGGATCCCAGTCAGTGGGACACACACATTTGTCCTGGATGTTTGCTGTTACATCCTGAACTTTCTGTGTGTCTAAATCACTTACCCAGATCTTAAACATCTGGTTATTTTGTATGTTGGTTAGCCATTGCAGTAACTGGTTAATGGACGAATAACTGCCAAACTACCTGGAATGGCAGTCATTAACTGCAAATAATATTCCTTCCCGATCCATTCTCTCCCAGGGACTGCATCCCACAGTGCACCCATAGCTACTGGTATAACACGGAATCAGAATTAGGCAAAGATTTTGTGTTCAGCTCCATCTTGTACTGACTTCACAACTCTGTTCAGTCTCCTGGACTTCAATTCTGTTGGCTCCTTGGTCCTGATTCCAGCCTCTGACCTTTAAGCTTGAAGTGACTCCAGCTCCCAACTATCAACTCTACTTGTCCTCACTTCTAGTTAAAGTAATCTCACGGCAGAGAGATCTCAGTCCTGCAAGATACCATCATGGGCCATGATCATGTAAAATTTTTGCCTGGTCTTGCCCACTCATGTCCTGACCACCTCCCCAAATGAAGGATTACTGTCTGTGCAAGACGCCACTAGGATGGGGATTACTATCAGCAGCTTTGGCAAGAAATCCCTGGAATATCTGATGATAGGTTGCTGTGCTGGCTTTTCTTTGGCTACTTCAAAGGAGTTTCAACTCAGGTTGGTATTCTGCACTGCCAGAGACAATTTCTTCAAGAATCTGGCCAAACATTACATTTTGGGGGGAAATGACTACGATCGCAACTTTTCAGAATTCATCATAGGACGAAGTTAACAATGTCCTGTCTGAATAGCAGCTCTACCTATTCCAGTTGCTAGTACCACCATCCATGCACTCTAGGAATTCTAAGGAAAGCATTTGCAATTCACTTTCAATCCAGTTCAGATCAGTGAAATCTGTGATACAGGTCAACGTCTTCCAGGATGTGGAGAGTCATCATGTTTCCTGTAAGAGAGGAAGTGGACAGTTGTCTCAGTTGTGCTTGAGAAAACACAGGAGGTAGGTACTCAGACCTCTAGCCATTTCTCATATGACTGTTCTAGACAGTGTTAAATTCAGTCTCTTCATGCCTTAAACAGAGGATGCTCTTTGTCTTCCTCCAGACCAATGACAGTGGGTCCTGGGGCTAGAGTGGCAGCTTCTAGGTACATATTGGCCACAGCCCTCCCTGCCTGTAACTTGGCCCCAGAACCCCGGCAGTGGGTCCTGGGGCTGGAGTGGCTGTTTCTTGATGCTTTGGACAATTGGCTTTCTGTGCGAGGAATGATGACCCCAGATCCATGACGGTGGGTCCTGGGGCTAGAGTGGCAGCTTCTAGATATTGGCCGCAGCCCTCCATGCCTGTAACTTTCATTTCACTTTTCATTTCACTTTTTATTTGTATCCCTCGCTCTCTTGCCAAGGCAACTTGAGGCGGCTTACAACAAACTTGGCCCCAGAACCCCACTCCTGGGGCTGGAGTGGCTGTTTCTTGGTGCGTTGGAATGACATCACCTCTGTGCGAGGAATGATGGCCCCAGACCCATGATGGTGGGTCCTGGGGCTAGAGTGGCAGCTTCTAGATACATATTAGCCACAGCCCTCCCTGCCAGTAATGTAGACCCCAGAACACTGATGGTGGGTCCTGGGGTATATTTGGTACCTGATTCAGGTACATGATGTCCCAAAGTGTCCTGGAATTTGGCTTCCAGTCCCAGAATATCTACTTCCAGTACTGATTTTTCAGTTTTTCATCCCGATTTACCAATTGGAAACTTGAAAAATTGGTCTCAGAAATTACTGACTTTTTAGGTTTCTGGGTACTAGGTCAGTGATTCACCTGATCAAATACCTGAGTCAGTACACAAAAAATGAAGGTATTACACCTGGGTACCAAATTAGGCACCCATTTCCACTCTAGGTTTACTTCCTTGCAGAGCCACATAATCCAAAGGTACTTTCAATAAAGTATCTGTGGTTTCTCTACCACCTGTCACCGTAGCGACATCATGTAGCAGATCCGTTCGTACGTCACAAAAAATGCCACCATGGGGTAAACTGTAGGCAACAAGGGTGTTCAATTTTGTACCATTAAATTAATTACGAAAACGAATGGAATGCCATTCAGGTTTGTAACTAAGGTAATGAAAATGGATGAACAAGCAAACGACATTGGTTTGATTTACATTTGTTATTTGTTTTTATTTTTTTCATTTTATTTTCTTAAAAACAATTGTTAAAAAATCAGGGTGCACATGGAAAAAGCCCAGTGTGGCTATTCTGGGCATGTGCAGCCCTTTCCCAAAATGGAAAAGGGCAGCAGATCTGCACTGCCGCTGCCATTTTTGAAAAGGGAATGCACGCACAGAATGAACCCGCCAGCCATTTTGCATGCGTGCAGTGATTTTTAATTTTTGTTATTACTTTTAATAAAATAAAACAAAAAATTAAATGAAAATATTAGAGCCCTTTACAAAAACCTCCGAAAATGAACAGGTTTTTGGAAATAAAATCTAAAAAGAAAACGAATGATGTGCTTTCGTCACACCCCCGATAGGTAAGACTTCCTCACATAAATCAGGCTCAGGATATCGGGTCCTTCAAACTGTGCTTATTTCCAACAGTGAAATCCTTGGCAGAGCAGAATTTGAATTCCTAACTCATAGGTGCTCTATTTAAACTAAGCTTTGATTTAGAAGCAAGAGCTGATTGCTGAAGAAAGCTGGCAGGATCCAATCAATCCCGTGCTTTGTTGTTGGTGCAGTTGTTGTTTTTAACAACTGGTTGGGTGAGTGAGTCATTGACTAGATTGGAAACAGCTGTACGCCTGGTAATGATTACAAGTCTATGAAATCCCCATCACAAACAAGCACGCAGAACAGACTGGCATAATCCAATGTTCAAAGGGCTGGAAAGTTTCCAGTTAACATGAAAATCTGTGCGGACAAGATGTTTGTAGAGATAATTCTTTGAGGTCTTTACTGGAGTTAAAGAACTAATTAGAGAGCACTTGCCACTCTGAGAAAATATCAATCCCGTGTCACAAGATGGTTACTCTGTGACCTTGATCTCTGGCCAGCTTGCTCATAATTCTTAATAACTGATAGATGGTCATGTGATTTCTTATCAGCTATTTAGCTGGAGGTGCAGGTTCTGACCCATAAATCTACTTGCAGGCCGGCTCTTTGGCTGTGTCTGGAGTAGGATTGATTCTAAACTTTCTGTCTGCAAAACGGGACTCTCTCCCTCATTTGAGCTCAAGCTAAATTTTCCAAATGGTGTATTGACTCCTGACGCCCATATGGGATGTGGGAAGGTTCAAGGATATGAGAATTAGAGCTGAAAGAAGTACCTGTAAAAATGGGTATACCCATCAATTACCATGTTTACTCAAATATTTCTTAGGTAACACCTGAGTAATACTCTGGTAATACTCCAGTATTTACTCAGATAATACTTGTAATTTAGGGGTGTGCAGTTTGTTGTGGTTTTTTTTAAATTACTAAAATGAATGAAGTCCCATTCATTTAACAGTAATTACTATTACTAAAATTTGTAGGGGTGGGAAGTTCGGATCTCCCGATATCCGATACTGTAGGCATTTGGCAGTATCGGGGATATCAGATAGATCCGAGAATTCCCCGTACTGGTGCCAGTTTTTGGCACCGGATTTTTTTTTACATTGCGACTATTGAAATCCAGGTTTCCCCGGAAGGCCTAGTGAAGCGCTGAAGCCACAAGCCAGTGCTGAAATGACTACGATCGCAACTTTGCACGCCATGCTGCTGCAGCCCCTGCCACCCACGGCGCAGGTAAAAGGCGATCAGGGGGGTGTTAAAGAGTGCCACCGTGTCTGATATCGTCGAGAGGGCTCCCCGAGGAGAGCTGTCTCCTTCAGCAATAACCCTGGCTTCCGCCGGGCAGCCGGCAGTGTGGCGGCGGCCCGGATGGAACCCGCAGGTCTGACGGTCCGGCGGTCCGGAGCCAGTTTAAGAAAAAAATCCAGGTTGGGCTGGCAGAGTGGGTGGGTGGTGTCCCCCCTTCCACCCGCGCAGCCTGGGAGGGGGAGGGGGGAAGTTGGAGGGGGTTAATTGATTTCAATGGGGACACTTCCCCATTGAAATCAATGGGAAAAAAACGGTACTAGTAAACGGGTTTTACCGATAAAACTGATTTTTTTGAAACCGGAAACCGGTAATATCGATACCCGTTTTTTTCAGTTTGGTCCCACCCCTACTAATTTGCTTTACTAATTAAAATATGAAAACGAATGACTGGCTATTTCATCTGTTTTTGTTTGAAAAATAAAAACTAAAAAAAACTGTGCATGAGAAAATGACTGCCGGGACCGTTTCACACATGCACACTCTTTCCAAAAATGGCCCGGGCAGCATCAGTGCCATTTTGGAAAAGTTTTGCATGCTCAGAATGGACCTACTGGCTATTTGCATATGTGCAGTGATTTTTATTTTAATTTGAATTTTTTAATTTCAAAAATAAATTTAAAATCACTGCACATGTGCAAAGTGGATGCTAGGCCATTCTGTCCATGCACAGTGATATTTTTTTAAATTAATTTTTAATAATTTTTTTTAAAACCACCTAAATGGTAGGGCCGTTTACAAATTCCTCCCCCTCAAAAAACCAACCAACCAAACAAAGGGGGGGTTAGTAAATGAAAACCAAAATGGTAGGGGTGTCTTCTTCACACCCCTATCAGGTAATACTTGATTGGTATTCAACGGATGTTTTCAGACATGACGCTAACCCCAGTTTAACCACACTTTAACCACACATGGACATTTCTTATGCATGTTGCAGGGTTGTATTGGTGCCCTATGCAGCCCCGCAACATGCATAAGAAATGTTCAAGCGTGGTTAAACTGGGGTTAGTGTCATGTCTGAAAACACCCAACCAATGCCTGTTTGGAGTTTCTAATAGGAAAATGTTTGTATCTGTGCATGTGTGTGTGCATGGGTGTGTATGCCCATTTCTTTAAAATCCATCTGACTGAAAGGAACTTCAGAAGACAGAGGGTGAACTGCTCTGCAGTCTGAAATGGGAACCTGATTGTGTACCCACGGTTGTCCACCATGGTCTGCTGGGAGCCCTGCACGTATTGAAAGGATACCGACATTCCTGGGTGGATACCAGTGGGTACAACAATTGGTTAGAAATTCCCTCAGATGCCTGCTGACCTGGTGGACATAGCATGGTGGCAGCTGCAGGCACGTGGTGATTTGGGCAGTGCTGATTCCAATGCCAGCAGAAGATAGTTGACTTCTAGGCCTCAAGAGGCCCAGACCACACAAGGATGATTCAGGATGGCCACTGTTTCTGGGATTACCGCTGCCAATGTCTGCCAACCAACACTTCTGGAATTGCCACATCTGCCACCGCCACCCATTACCACTGCTCTTAGGATTGCTGCTGCCACCCTTCCCTCCTTAGACCCCCTGACATGAGAAAATCTTGAATGGCCCTCCAGTTGGGCATGGTGCAAGGAGTATGCAGTGCTCGTTCTGCAAGATGCGGTTTAGATATTGCCAATTTGTTTGATACTAGGGCTGAAATGAGAAGCCGTTTTTTCTCGCGAAAATATTGTGAGAATCAAAAATTGTCACTGAGAACTTGGTCCAATCTCAATGACAGTCTGAGATTTCAGTTGAGAAATTTTTCTTGAAATATCATTTACCGTTTACCGCAATTTATCGTTTACTGTGTACCAATTTACCATGTACTGCTTACCTTGTACCACCTTCATCCCGGTTATGTGCATATGCAAAATGCCATTTGCACATGCACATTACCAGGATGAATGAGGTACATGGTAAGCAGTATATGGTAAACGGTAAATTGTGGTAAATGATATTTCGAGAAAACTTTCTCAACCGAGAAATGTCGAGAATCTGCATTTTTCTCAATTATTGTTTCTCTCTTAAAATGAGTCAAGAACCATGATTTTTGACAATAACAGAAAAACTCGAGATCAAATTTCAGCCCGAGTTGATACCCATTTTAGCTTTACCAAGCTGTGGGAGTCACCTATTGATGTCTGCCCTACACTGGTGAGTCAGAGACAATAAAAGGTAAGCAAAAGTACCTCTCGGCAACACTGGGCAACTACATGGAAGTGCCATGGAATGAAAGCTATTTCTGATCTTTCAAAAACTCAAGAAATTCCCTTATGAATTATGAGACTGATCTCACACAATAAACCCAACTAGGAAACCACTGTCCTCTGATATATTCCAAACTGCCCAAAGGTGTGTTGTAAATAACTTCTTCAATTACTAGGAGATGCTGAGAAGACTCTTCTTCCAAGGCTGCTTTTTGTGGCGTTGGGTTTTATAGAAGTTTGAAAAATACAGCATCCAACCCTATAATTTATAGTGTATTTTCTTTAGAAGGCACATAATAAACATGCCAGGGGGGAAAAAAGAGGAGGCTGTTGGATGCCTCCCCACTCTTTAAAAATTCTCTCAGCTGTCCATCCTGCCCATTTCCGTCTGTTCAGAAAAAGGTAGGGTTAACAAAGAGCTTGGTGGAGCTCACACGTCCCTTATAATCCATCTGGTTTCTGTAATTTCACCTGGCCAAGTTTGATTAGTGTCAATTCACTGGAAGGACTGAACCAACCCCTAGGAGACAGAATGAAAGAAAAAGATGTAGAGATTCATATTGTGCCAGTTGATAGAGCATCACACTAGATTGAAACCAGCAGACTTGGCCAGTATCCATTTTAATTTCATTATCTGTATCAGGAGATAATTATCCTTCCTTTCTCTCCTCCTTTGTCATCGTTGTCAATTAGGTTGGTTACGGGACAGTTTGGGTGAATGGCTGGCAAGTGGAGCTCAATTAATATTGGCCCAGTCTCCGAATCCACAGTCAAGCCTAATGGGCTAAGTTCTTAATTTCATGGGGTGGGGCCTTCCTTTGTTCCCAGCACACACAAGAAATTCAGCTCAATAAGTCGGCTTTCACTCTGTCCATTCAAAGTAATGAAACACAGCAGTTGGGCCACACATGGTAGAAGGCTCTTAGCTCTTCTCAGGCTCAGACATAACCAGTATTTGTATGTCCTTCACGCTAGCATATCTGACCAGACTCTTTTTGGCTAGACATAATCACTTGAGCTGAAGTGGGAGGTGGATTTTATGTGGGTATTATCCACATTTTCAGATAGCCTTTCAAGAACCCAAATAATATCCCTCACCAGAGCAGGTACACACAGGTCTTTTTTGGGGGTAATCTGTTTTGGGTTTTTGGGTGTGTGTGTGTTACTTTGGTTATTTTGATTTTTCAGTCATTTAGGTCTTTGGATTACATCACTTTCCGCTATTTTGCATGACAAAAATAGTATTATTTTTAATGACTGAAAAACCAAAATTTATTTATTTATTTATTTATTTATTTTTACTTCACCTCACTTCACTTTTGTTCAACACAAATCAGATGCCTAATTAAGTATTTTAGATTTAAAAGAAAGAGAAAGAAGCAGAATTTTATGTCGAGATATTCATCCCAATCAACAAGTCTTGTTTGGACTGTAAGTATTTTAGGTTTTGACATTTTTAAGTAGAACCTGTGCAGATTTTTTAAAGGGCCAGGGAAGCTTACAACAATAAAAGCAATGATAAAAATTCATACAATAAAACCCTCCCACTGCTCAAAATTCCCACCCTCCCCACGACCCTCCCTAATAACCCAACCAACTCTCATCCCTGCCACCAAATGCTCTTCCAAATAAAAAGGTTTTACACCGCCTCCAAAAGATGCTCAGGCTTGGACTCAAGCAAACCTCACAGGTGAAGGGAATTCCATCAAATCAGTGCAGAAATTGAGAACATCTTCCTGCGCACCCCTGTCCTACGGACAAGGATTACAGATGGGACCTGCAAGAGGCAGCCCCCGACCGACCACATGGTCACCATGGAACACGGTAGGACAGGTAGTCTCTTAGATATATGGGACCCAGACCATTTAGGGCTTAAATATATTAAGTATATATATTATATAAAATATATATTATTTCAAATATTTGTTCCAGTTCTGAACAGGAATTAACTTAAAGATACCAGAATTTTCTGCAGATATTATATTCCATTTTCAGAAACTCTTTTTAACTCTAATTAAAATTGAGGTGCTTTTTGGTCAGCAGGAGGTGTTGAGGAGAAAGGCACAGAGCCGCAGACTAGGAGAAGAGCAACGTGTTCCTAATAAGGGGCTTACGTTTGAGAAACTTTGGATTCCCAGCTAGAATGAAACACTTCATCTTAAAATGTCAAGTTATACCACAGGGACAAAGATGAATTTCAAAGAACTGAAGGAGTTCAAGGTATTTGTTTCTAGTTTGGAATATTTTTGACGAAAGCAATTCTTAAGTGTTCTGCAAAATGAACCCAGTCTTGTTTTCTTCCTGTGATGATTTCTAGTGTCACACTGGTTTGTTTTCTTTTTCTTTCTCTGAACTATATTAATCTGAATTTTAGAGGAATACAGCACAAAAAAAGGACTGGAAGTTTACAGGCCTCTCAAAATTGAACCCAAGCTGCAGAAATACTAAACCTTGAGCACTACACTCGGTTCTGTTCACCCATCCCTATAAGATAATATTCCATTTAGTTCAATGGGGTTTGAATTTCAGAACTCTGTTCGGAGGTTCGGAGTTCAGACCGAACTCGAATAGTTTGGTCGACCGAACCGAACTTCCGAACTGAACTCCATTTTCGAACCAAACTGAACTGAACTCAATTTCTGAACTCGGTTCTGTTCTCCCATCCCTATATTTTATAGGCAGCCAGCCAACCAGGAAGCTGGTGGTGTGGAGCAATGATGAGGAGGGTTTGGCCAGACTGGCACAGGGAGGGCCTATAGCAGAATCCCTGGGCCCTGACCAGAGTGCACTGGCGGTGCTGAAGAGCGAGCCACCTCACCACACTCAAGGCCCAGTTCCTTACATTGGGTGCTGGGGGTTATATAGTACAGGAAATGCTCCAGCAATGCAGTAATTACTTGGAGTGTAGCATGCATGGGGTTTGCAATTCATTTTATTTTTTTTAATTACTAAAACCAATAAAGTCCCATTCATTTTAGTCATTAAAATACAAAAACGATAGGCCAGGGTAACGAAAACGGCCCAAAATGAAGGGGGGGGGGGGAAGCATCCATTTTCATTATAAAAATAAAAATCAAAACCCACTGCGCATACAACAAAATGACCACTGGGACTGTTATGCACATGCACACGTTTTTCCAAAATGGCCACTGGGCTGTTCTGGGCATGCACATTCTTTCCCAAAATGGCCACTGGGGCTGTTCTGCGCATGCACATTCTTTCCCAAAATGGCCACTGGGGCAGTTCTGTGCATGCAACAAAATGGCCACTGGGGCTGTTCTGCGCATGCACCCCTTTTCCCAAAATGGCCACTGGACTGTTCTGGGCATGCACATTCTTTCCCAAAATGGCCACTGGGGCTGTTCTGCGCATGCACATTCTTTCCCAAAATGGCCACTGGGGCAGTTCTGTGCATGCAACAAAATGGCCACTGGGGCTGTCCTGCGCATTCACACCCTTCCCCAAAATAGCCACGGGGGCTGTTCTGCGCATGTACGCCCTTTCCCAAAATGACACAGGCAGGTTTTTGAATGCTGTTCATTTGAAATTTTTTATTATCTCATATTTTCTGGAAATTTTTCTATACAAAATATCCTAGAAGAAGTGTTCATACTCAAAACAAATTGGACTTTGGGCTTTTATTAGACATTGTTATATCATCCATTTTGGATGGATGATAGAACATTACAGTCTATTCAAAATCTAGCTGCAAGACTCAGCTCACCTTCCTTGCACGCCGTTAAGACCATGTAATCCCTCTCCTCAAGTCACTACACTGGCTCCCCATCCGCTTCCGCATACCGTTCAAGCTTCTCCTACTCACCTACAAGTGTCTTGACTCTGCAGCTCCTCAGTGCCTCTCCTCTCCTATCTCTCCCTTCACCCCTACCCGTGACCTCCATTCATCAGGCAAGGTGCTCTTATCTGTGCCCTTCTCCTCCATCGGCAACTCCCAACTCCGCGCTTTCTGAAGGCGTACTCTCATAAAGAAACATTGGTATGGCTTATGCAATCAAAGGAAGAAAGACTAATAAGAAATTGGCTGACTTTGCTTACAAGGGTGAATGACTTAGCAAGAGATTTATAGCCTTATCTCCTACCCAGTTTTAGTTAAGATACTGTGTTCATGTATTTATTTATACTTCTTTTTGGTTAGATTACTGCTTTTAGTATACCCTATACTATTACTTATTTTAATCGTGTTTGTTTTTTAGTTTGTATATTTATGTATATGTTATTTAAGTTTGATGGTGCAAGCTATTAATAAACTACCTACCTACCCTACCGCGATGGTTTCTACTAGGGCTGGGAAGTTCGGATTTCCTGCTATCCAATACTGCTGGTATTTGGCACTATTGGGGATATGGATAGATCCGAGAATTCCCCGTACTGGTGCCGGTTCTGGCACTGGATTTTTTTTACATTGCGGCCATTGAAATCAATGACCGCAATGTAAAAAAACCCCACCAAAACACACTTTCCCTCCTCCTCCCAGGCTGCGTGGGTGGAAGGGGGGACACCCCCACCCACCCTGCCAGCCCAATCTGGATTTTTTTTTTTAAATCGGCGCCAGACTGCCGGACCTGCGGGCTCTGTCCGGGCTGCCGCCGCACCGCCATCTGCCCGGCGGCAGCCAGGGCTATTGCTGAAGGAGGCAGCTCTCCTCCGGGAGCCCTCCCAATGATATCAGGCACTGTGGCACCCTTTAACCTCCCCCCATTGCCTTTTACCCACTTTGGGTGGCGGCGGCGGCAAGAGTGCGGCGCGGGTCTGGCTTCAGCGCTGCCTTGTGGCTTCAGCACTTCACTAGGCCTTCCGGGGAACCTCCGGATTTTTTTCTGGCGCTCCGGACCCGCTGTCACCACCGGACCCAGGGCCGGAGCCCTGGCACCACCAGGTAGGTCAATCCCTGGGGTGAGTATTTTTTTTTTTTTTAAATAAAGGCTGGGGGGGGGAGGTGAGCCATGGTGCCCTTTCCACCTGCACAGCCTGGAGGGGGGAGGGAAAACTAGGTTCCCCCCTGTCTCCCGCCCCCTGCCCAAATGGGTTCAAAACCAGAACTTTGTTCGGCCACTTCGGGCGAGGGGCAGTTCAGGTTCGGGGTGTTCGTGAACGACTTTGTGCTGAGCACTGAACCCCCAAACTCTGTTCGCACATCCCTACAAAATATTCACAGTGTGGGGGTCACCATGTGTTTATACGGTAGCATTCTGATATTTTCTGTTTTATTTTCTATCCCTTTTGCAATCATTCCTAGCATTCTGCTTGCCTTTTTGACCACAGATGCGCACTAAGTTGATGTTTTCATTGAACTTCCCACATGGACTCCAAGATTTATTTATTTTTTCCCAAGAGTGGAAACCCCTAAAACTATGAGTCTTTGTGCCACCAAATATCTGCAACCTTGCAAACCACCCCCCTTTCAAAGTTATGAGAGACTATATTCCCAGGCTGTGGATTGGAAGGAACCCCAAGATGAGCCATTCCATCTGTGTGTGAATGAGGTCATGACCCTGACTGAGATATAATATTCTCATAGAATCATAGAGTTGGAAGGAACATCAGAGGTCATCTAGTCCAACTCCCTGTTCAATGCAGGAAATCCACAGCTGCAGCATCCCTGACAGATGGCCGTCCAGACACCACAGTCTCTGCATGTCTTTGCAATCACAGGATTGTAGTTAAGTCTTTCAAGTGGGGACACAAAAAGTCTGAGAATCACTGGGAGAAAGATGCAGTATTTTCTTAGCCCGATCTGTTATGAAATATTGCTCCATATTTGTTTGACAGCTGCCGCTCTCCTTCCCCTGTCTCCCCCCATCCAGAGGTCTCTGACTTAGCTGGGCCTTAAGAGATTCTGATCCATGTAAATTTTACAAATGCTGTCAGATCCTTTGGGTTGAAAGATCATTTCTGCTTCTCTTGAATGTAACTGTAAGAGATTATTTATCTCTGACAACAAGTTTTTGTAAGCACCCATTAGGCATGAGGTGTTAATGATCTTTTTAGGGACTTCAAACACTATCTTATGGAGAAGATCAGCGGGGTGCCTCACTGGAATTTTTTTCCAACCTCACCTAACCTCTGACGGGATAGCAATTACCCTTTAGGGGCCTTCACTTGAGGGAATTCTGCTCTCTGCTAGTCAACTGCTTGGTTGTGCAAAGGCTGAGGCCTGACCAGGGGGGTAGTAGTCAGGCTGGTGGTGTGAGTAGGTTGGTGGTGGAGTTAGGTGGACAGACCTTCTACCTAACCTATGATCAAGCTCGTTCTGGCATGGCTTCTGTGAGGGTTTTGTGACTGAGGCAGCAATTCCGGCCATGTGGAAGATGTTGGGGACGTGTGTGTGTGTGTGTGTAGCTGAGACACTCTCTGTGTGTGTAGGGGTGCAGGGCCAGCCTTACCACAGGTTGACCTGAGGTAACCACCCCATGTCCTGCTCTTTTCTCTACTTCCAGGAGCCTCTCAGTGACTCTCGTTTTCACCAGGGGAGAATGTGGAGGGCCCACTCCGTCCCAGTAGGGTCCCAAACACAACCACCTCTAGGGTCCCATGGAATTTGCCCCTGAGAGAGCGGGGCCACAGGGAGGGACCACCAAGGGCCGCACATTTTATATGCCCCGCAAATTCTAAGGCCAGCCTTGTGGAAGTAGTTTTGTGACTGAGAATGTCTGGATGTGTGTATGTTTGTGGGAGGGTTCATAGGGCTGAAACAAGAATCAATTTGGTTCTTCTCAGAAGAGATCTCGAGAAGATCTTGCTAACAGTGTGAGAATCTCATGAGATTCTCTCTTAAAAAGAAAAAACAACTGCACATGCGGAAATGGCCATTGGAGTGTTCTGTGCATGTGCGACTCTTTTCCAAAATGGTGCCAGCAGCATCACCACCATTTTGGAAAATCCCGGCAGTCATTTTGCACATGTTGAGGTGTGGGTTCCCCCCCCCCACCCCGATGTGGAGTTGGTGACTGAAAAAGAGAGGAGAGAGAGAGAGAGAGAGATGTGGGATATGCAGCTCCAGTAACTAAATTGAGGGGGAAATCCTTTCTCTTAATTGAGAAAGGATCGAGAATTGAGGCTTTTCTTGTTTCTCGATTCTCATAGAAATTGAGTCGAGTAACTTGATTCTCGATGAGAATTGAGAAAAAAACAAGATCGTCTGTGTGTATGAATGTGAGTGTGAGACCAAGAGATTTTGTGTGTGTGTGTGTGTGTAGCTGAGAGACTGTGAGAGTCTGAGGTAGAAGCTGAGGGACTCTGTGCGTGTGTAGCTGAGAGACTGTTTGTGTGTGTCCATGTGTGACACCCTCTTTGTATTCCCCCCCATATTAGGTAACGAAAAGAAAAACCAATGACTGGCCCTCGGTGAGGAAACTAGAGCCAATACTATAAGATACTTTCCCCTCATGCAGTAAGCTTGAAAGAATTGTTTCACTTTCCTAAAGTTTCAGGCTACAGTTTTGCTTTCACCTCAAATGACTCCTTGGTCATGAATTGCCGATAATGGCAATTTATTGTTCTTTGTGATGTTTTTGATGTGTTGGTGGAGGGTTTTGTGGGGTTTTTGTTGTTGTTGTTGTTTTTAGCACAGCTCTGTGCAACCTTTAATTGGTTTCACCTGTATGGAGAATGACACTTCCCTTCCTTTCTTGAAGGGATGTGATTGTCAATTAAAAATGCTTTGAATATTTATTTAGGGGAGAAGTTTCCCAGCTGCTGTTTATTGTGCAAATGCAGCACCGTTAACGTTAAGTACGACGGTGACAAGTGATTCCCCTTTTCATTTTCATTTTGCTTTTCAAAGGAGCTGCACGAAAGGAGAAAACTATCCTCCCCCCTTCAACTTCCTTGGTGGAAATGCACTAAGTGGCAACTATCTCTGGTTGATTTTAGATGATACGGGCCTCCCTCTAACCACAGTCAATCCCCTGTGGTGGAGGAGAGGCCTGTAACATCTAACGGGGTTCCCGCCAGATGTTCACCCCAGTGAACCTCCGGCAGGAATCAGATTAACCACGATTCTGGAGGTGGGGCCGGCCTCACCTCCGGAATCGTGGTTAGCGCAAACATGATCCAGGATTGGCGCAATGTAATGCATGTTACCTTCGCCATCCCGGATCACGGCCCAGACCACGCTGGCAGATCGGGTGCAGCGGTCGGATTGGCTGCTGCGCCCACTCATCTCCCGGAGGGCGGCCGGCCGGGGGATTATGGGGAGGCGGGGCTGTGCGGCCGCACATCGCACCACGCGGCCCCGTCTCCTCCCCAATCCTCTGTAGGAATCAGGCCATCTGTCCTTTAGACGTGCCGGCCTGATTCTGGACCAGGATCCAAAATGGATCCCGGACCGTGGTTAGAGGGAGTTCGGTATTGTCTAAAATCACCCTCTGTATATCAGGAATGAGAACTTAATAGCCCTACTCTGCTGAGCAGATGGCCTCTCCCTTATCCTTTTACTCAAATGGTGGCTGGGGAAGGAGTGTCTCCCACTCTCCCCTCTCCCTGTCTCCCCCTCCTTGTCTTTTAGCTTGTAAGCCACAGGCAGGGACCGCGTCTATTTCTATGTTCTGTACACCACCAGGTCTCATTACTGGTGCTATATAAATGTTAATAATAATAATAATAATAATAATAATAATAATAATAATAATAATAATAATAATAATTAAGAAGAAGAAGAAGAAGAAGAGAGGCAGATCAGAAAGAGGGAAGCCTCACCATTTGTAGCAATGCACATTGGATGAGTCCATGCAGGACTAGGCCCTTTGTGAGTACCCTGTCACTGGTCTCCCTTCAGGTAGGGCTCATTATTTACCCTAGTAGGGAAGCAATTAACCCAGGGGTTAGATTAATTACCCCAGATGAGGCCAGATGAACAGAAGTCAAAAGAGGTGACTAGCTGGCTGAAATATATGTCTGCCGATTCCAGTCAGAAGAGAAGAACTACCAGGGAAAGACTGTTGCCTCCTGCTCCTTGCCTTGAAGCCCCTCCCTTACAGAACTCAAGCATGTCTCAGGGGTTTCCCAAAACTGTGTGGAGAGAAGGCTGGGAGTTTGTTCAAGGCGCCTTGAATGACAAGGACTTGCCCTGGAACTGACTGGTGAAAGGGAAGCCAGGGGACTTACTGAATTGTGAAGGGGAGGCCAGGGGACTTGCACAAAAGCCCAACCCACAGAAAGGACTGGCAGCCTGGGTGGGAGGCCAACAGTTTGGAAAGGGGGCCTTGTAAAAGAAATTTGGGTGACAGTATCCTGCTTATGTGAAAATAAAAGCACGTTTATTGTTTCTCAAACATGGTTGAAGAAGACTGGTTGGGGTCTTGTGGACCTGTTCTTGCAACAACTTAGCACTTCTGAGGAGTGGTGACTCTGTTACACTGCCCTCTGCTACTGCCTAGTATTCCTCACTTACAGCATGTCCTGCTCCATGGGGGACAAATTACAATGCTGAAATACTGAGGGCCTGCTCATATCGCTGTAATTTCATATAGTACCCTTTCCTCTTGCAAAAAATAACCTATACAGTTTAATTGAGACAGTCCCTTTAAGAACATTTGAGCTGGGTGCAAAAGTAGAGGGCTCTGTGCAAAGCTATGAATGTTATGTAACTTGTGCACATAAGCAGTAATACTCTACATATGGAATTTTCCATGAGTTAGGCAAGTCAAATAGGTGTGAGGACACCACCCAGGCTAGCTAATTGTATCCAGTAAATGGGTTTCCATTGTGGGCAAGAGAAGAAAGGACAAGAGTTATTACAATAATGATAATGAAAATTGTCATTTTCATTTTCGTTATTGCAATAACAAAAATAACAACCGAGAATAACGACAACGATAAAGAAAACGACAACCGAGATTACAAAAAATGACCACCGTGAATACCGATAATGGTAACAATAATGGTAACGATAATGATACCGATACCGATACAGAAAACGATACCAAAAATGATATCAAAACAATACCAAAAACGATAACAAAAATGATAACAAAAACGATAACAAGAAACAAAAAACAACAATGTCATTATTGTTGTAATTATTAGTGCTGTGGCATTTGGGTTTTTGAGGGGAAATGTAGAGAGGGGAGGAGGGAGCAGACAACTCGGAGTCTTAACAGGGTTGAACTCTTGAACTGTGCAGTGTTGGGAGGGGCTAGCAGCTCAGCAGTATCTGATGGATGTATCCCTAGCCAATGAGCAGCACAAGCAGGCCCCAGCAGTCTCATGGGACTTTGTGATTGCTCAATGAGTGCTGCCTCCCACAGCCAATCAAAGGGACTCTGTGGGAGGGCACTGCAACCCTTTATAATGGGAGGGCCAGGTTTTTGCTCTGCATTATGAGAGAGCTCTGCTTGTCAGGTTCTGTTTACAGAACTGTGGTGCTTGCACATAAAAAAGCCTCCCTAGCCCACATTGTAATATTTATTTATTTATTTATTTATTTATTAGGTATTCCCACCAATACCTTTTCTTCCTCATACCCTACATACCTTCTCCCTTTCAGTGTCCTTCTCCCCCCTGTACATTATATAGAGATAGGTAGTATAGATTAGATATAGATTGTGGGTATTTTCAGACGTTACGAGATCACAGCCAACCACAGTGAACCATGCTCAATCCCGTGGCGGGGCCAAAGCACCCTGAACGTCTGTTCGGCGGCCACCAGATGTTCACCACAGTCAATACCCACATGGGGTCAAAATCAACCACGCTTCCGGAGCTCCCCCCCGGACCATCTCTGAAAGCGTGGTCAAAGAGATTCCTGATTGGAACCAACAAAAAGTAACGTCTGGATGGCAACCACTGGCCAGAATCAAAGAAAATGATTCCCAGCTGGGGACAAAGCACACAGCGTCGCTGTCAGGCAACCAGCAACAACACAGATTGGGGAGGGAGATTTAAAGGGCACACAGCGGCAGCCGGGACGAGCCGCCCTGGCGCCTTCCGGGTGCTTTGACCACGGTCCAGCCCAGGATCGGCGTAACGTCTGTTGCGCTGCCCCAGGCCATGATCCGGCGGCCCAATTCCCTGCCGTGGTCCCAGTCCCATCACGTCTGTTTGGGGCTTTTTTTGACCACAGGGAGTGGTTGATCAGTTCACCCCCGCTGGGAATCCACTGTGGTGAATCGGGACCACGTAACATCTGAAATCACCCATATATTGTAGACATATATATTAGATTAGAATAGTTATATAGATAATTGATTAGGTAATAGATAGTTTTCCTTTCCCCTTCCCCTGTCTCCCTTAGATTTAGATAAATATTAGTTATGCATAGTAATCAATAATGATACTGGGTGATTTCAGACGTTACGGGCGCCCGATTCACCACAGTGGATTCCCAGCAGTGGCGAACCGGCTAACCACCCCCCGTGGGCAAGAGAGAGACCCCAAACAGACGTGATAGGAACGGGACCATGGCAGGGAATCGGACTGGCAGATCACGGCCCGGGGCAGCACAACAGACGTTATGCCGATCCCGGGTCGTGGTCAAAGCACCCGGAAGGTGCTGAGGCGGTTCATCCCAGCTGCTGCTGCTGCTGCTGCTGCTGCTGTCCCTCCACCTCCTCCATGTGCAGCACGACCACCGCCTCCTCTGCCTGCACCTCCTCCTCCTCATTTCAGTCCTAACTACCTGAACTTGAACTTTGATCTTGTTAAGAATCCAAGTAACCAGCTGCAACGAAGTGGAGGTCTGTGTAAAAATTAAAACTCGGTTAAATTAAATTCAAACATTTGCTTATGGAAATGCTCCCTCAATTTGTGAACCGGATAAGCCTGCTTCAGATTATTATGCTCTATGCTGATACGAGCTGCAACCATTTTTAATGATATTGCTCACTGCAGAACAGCAGGGGGAGCCTGTGGGACACACAGGCTAGCTGTGTATGTGGTTGTATCCCACTTAAATTGAACATAACTAGTGACTTTAGCTGCCTTGGTTTATGCATTGGTTTATCCCATTTTGACAGCTGGATCCACCCATGGTGTGTCAAGCAGGACACCCAAAACCACTGGTCACTTCCTAAAATGTATGTTTTTGTATACTTTTTGGTTAACTAACTTAAGTGGATGTTTGAAGTCTGATCTCCCTTGTTCCTCTCCCCCATACATTCCTGCTTTATGATTGTCTATCCTCAGGATGAGGACCTCCCCTGTAATGAAGCCAAGCGCATGCACCTGCATGTTTTAGCTTCATGCTGGTATCCCTGTCTTGCCCTAGGCACACCTTTCCTTATTGTTATTCTTCCTCTTCTCCTTTCTAGATTGGAAGCCCCTTAGGGCAGGGACCTGTTTGTTATCACAGCTACTCAGTGCTAGGCACATTGCTGGTGCTAGATAAATAAATAAATAAATAAATAAAATAATCTCACCAAGCAATTGCAGGGGGCTATTCTAAATATTTTCAGGCAGGGAGGACTAGCTAGTAAGTAAGTAAAGTAAGTAAATTTATTTTAGGCATTAGCTTACGCCATAGCCATTCAAAATTAAAATGCATACATACGTTGTACATAAGAACCAGAACAGAACATTACATACATCACTAAGTCACTGAATTTAAAGTGCAAGCACAGAAGACCATTATCCCTAAACTGGGGCAGCTGAAAGAATTTCGCCCATAGACAGACATCTAGAATACAGTCATTCCCTGAGAAGAGTCAGAACTCTATATTGTGGCTTCCCACTCCTGAAGCCAAGGAGCCAACCCAGGACACAAACTCGGGAGTATAAAGGCCTTGCCCTTCTTGGGGCTTGTGCTCACAACGCTTGACCCTGCAAGGGAGGACTAGCTATATCAGGGGTGGGGAACCATTTTCCTCACATGGGCCACTTTGAAACTTAGTACAAACTCCAGAAAAAAAACCCCAAGATTTGGGATCATGGATCTGGACCATGGATCCATCCTAGAGCTGAAATGGGCACTTAATTTAGTACCTGTGGATAAGACCCGCATTTTTCAGTACTGTATCGGGTACTTGACAGGTTACCTGGGTACTGATCGGATATCTGGAAACCCCAAAAGCCGGTAACATCTGGTATCAATTTTCTTATTTTCTGATTACTGATCAGTATATTGGTTCAGAAAACTGAAAAATCAGTACAGAAAACAAACAAACAAACAAACAAACAAACGGGACTGGAAATCAATCTTCAGAACCAGAAGTTGACTTTCTGGGATGGAAAATAAAAAAATAGGCATTGGAAATCGAAAACCAGTCCTGGCAGTCAACATAAGGTACTTGAATCATGTCACAATCAGGTACTGATTAGTACTCAATTGTGAACGGGATGACATTGCGCATCCCGAATCACCCACAAGTTCCCCAAGTCCAGCAGACCCAGCCACTTCTCCAGACCCCAGTCTCATGATCCTGAGGCCCTTCAACAGACTCACTAGTTCAGTCAATGGGTGTCTTTAGACATAACAAAGATCAGGTGTCAAAACCCCTAAGCATGTGTTTGGCCATTGTGTGTAAGCACCATAACAATCCCAATTCCAGTTTGGCCACCCATTAAACATGCACTGTGAACACTAGGGATGGGCGAAAGCGGTTCGGAAATTCGGAGTTCGGACCGAACTCGGTCTGTTCGGTTGACTGAACTGAACTTCCGAACCGAACTCGAATTTCAAACCGAACCGAACTGAATTTCTGAACTCCGTTCTGTTCGCCCATCCCTAGCGGCAACACACACACAAAAACCTGGGTTTGAATGGCCGAATTCAGTTTGAAAGTTTGGAATTCGACCAAACTCGGTCTGTTCAGTCGACCTAACTGAACATCCAAACCAAACTTGAATTTCAAACTGAACCGAACTGAACCGAATTTCTGAACTCGAATTTCAAACTGAACCGAACTGAACCGAATTTCCAAACTCCATTTGGTTCGCCCATCCCTTGTGAACGCCATTGCCTCACAAGAGCAATTTGTGTGTTTCAGCTGAACATGTGGCCAGCGTTGTGTCTAATGATATTGTGGGGCATGTTAGCAGGTGCAACGTGGGGAACAAGGCGGCAGCGCTTGTGTGCTGAGATCAAGTGGCGAGAAAAACACCGAATTGCCCCAAGATGGGCTGTGTGTCTAAGCAGCAGCACATGGTGAATGAACACAGGGTCAAACTAATGTTCATATCAAGGTGAAAACACACATTCAGACACCCATTGACGTTATGTCTAAAGACACCTAATGTCTCAGCCTTGGTTTTCCCATGCTCCAATCTGGCTTGTTCTTCTGATTCGAGCGGTGGTCTCCAGGATCCTTCCAACACTCCTCCTAGGTCCTTCTTACTCTCCATCCTGGACCCGGCTCTCCTCTTGATGTTCTGTTGATTTAGGGGAGCCTTCTGCTTCCCCAACTGTCCCACATCAGCCCCAAGTCCTCCTTAGCTCCTACAGGGAGTAAGGAAGCCTTTAGCCCCCTTACCAGCCTGCGCTGGCCCTTGCTAGCTCACTCCTGCTGCAGAGCCTCGCTCGGTCAATTTCCCTCAAGCCGGCTCTCTGCAAAGCGGCAGACAACAGCATTGTCAATTTCAGATCCCCCACTCTAGCTTCCTAGCAGATAAGGGCCCAATCAATTTTACAGGGGCTGCTGAACCTGCTTAGATTGTAGCCCTCTGCCTCTCGGTCTTCCCGGTTATGACACTGCCGGCTCCCACCTTCCTGTCCGCCACTTGACTGAGTAGCTCTGTTTGTTTTAAGTAGCCCGCTCACCGATGGTGTTGGCACTGTCGCTGGTGTTCACATTGGTGATGTTGCTAAGTGCTGCCGCTGCGCACCTGGGCTCCCTGCATTCTGACAGCAGCGACGTTGTTCTTTGCCGCCACGAAGCACCTGTGCCTCTTGGAACTCCCTTTCCTTGTGTATGGAAGCTTGCAGAGGGTGAACATGAGGCTCACCCTGGTACAACAATGCTGTCAGGTCAATTCGGGTAGCGGAAATTCATCAGGTATACCTGTTTTGGTGCATTCTCATTACAGCTCTTATCCATCCTGTATCCTTGAATCCATGTCTACATCTCAACCCACCTCCCCCCAAACTCACTCCTGCAGTACTTGAGGGTAAAGACTGTATTCATGAGCCAGGTCCAGGAATTTAATGAATAAATAAATAAACAAACAAACAAACAAACAAACAATTCAGCCACTGGGAAGAACTGGCCAATGGGTTGAAGGTTCTGCACTCCTGAGCTATATAAAGCAGAACCTGGACTCTCGGAGAGGTCAAGTATCAGAGGATAGGAGGATAGGAGTTTGGGAAGGAGATTGACGCATGGTCCATGAGCCCAAACAAATTAGAGGTTTGCAACATTATGAATGGTGGGGAGAAAATAATGGGGAGATGGTATTCCCTCTTTTCCTTAAAATTAGAACTAAAGGGCACCTGCTGAAATGTACAAGTAGCAAGCTTAAAACAAATAAAAGGAAGTATTTTTGTCACGACTCACAATTAACCTGTTGAACTCATTGCTACAGGATCTTGTGAAGGTGAAGGGATTGAAGAGTGTCCGCTATTTCATCAAGGGTTTCGCTCACAGCTTTAACTTTAAGTTAAGCTGAAAACAAACAAAGGGAAGTCATTTTGTCACAGCTCATAATTAACCCATGGAACTCAATTGCTAGAGGATCTCGTGAAGGTGAAGGGATTGAACAGGGCCAGTTATTTTGTCGTTGAATGTGTGGAGCGGCACAGCCTCCAAGGCTGCAAAACCATACTGTGGCAGCCCTGCCATTGACACACCCAAATCTATAATGCTGAGGCATAACCCAGTGGATTAGGTGTTGGAGTTGGACATGGGAGACCAGTGTTCAAGCCCTGGATTAGCCACAAACTCACTGGGTCGCCTTGAGGAAGTCCCTCTCTGCGTTTCACCGTTTTTAGACGAGGAGCGCTGAAGCGCCTCCTGAACGCCGCATTCAAATACAAGCCGCCGGAAGTGACGTGTCCCCATTGCCGGCGGCGGCGGTGGGGGGAGACACGGGGCTTTCGAGCGGCGTGTTCTGAAATCCAGAAAATTCAAGTCTTGATAACGCGCCGCTTGAAAGCCCCGTGTCTCCCTCCGCCACCGCCGCCAGCAATGGGGACACGTCACTTCTGGCGGCTTGTCTTTGAACGCGGTGTTCAGGAGGCGCTTCAGTGCTCCTCGTCTAAAAACGATTTTAGTCTCCCATCTATAAAATTGGAAGAATAGTGTCTAGAGCTGAATCGAGTACCCACCAATAAAATGATATACCTGTCAAAATTGCAGTACTCACCATAGGGGTGTACATGTCATTTTTGTTATTACAAGAACGATAATGAAAATTGTCATTTTCATTATCGTTATTGCAATAATGAAAATGATAAATAATAATAATGAAAATAAGAAATGAAAATGACTTCGTTTTTGAAATAAAGGGGAAAAACTGAAAAACGTATTTCCGGCTATAACTTCTTTGTTTCTTATTCAATTCTGATGAAACTTAGGAATATTGTGCGCTGCACTATTTATTATTTTTCATAAGTGTCCTCTTTTAAAGGGGAGGTATGGCCACCCTCACCAGAAACCAAAATATCTGAAGTGGAGATTTGTACGCAGCTGGCCAAATATTCACTCCATCAGATTCAGTTCGAAGGAGGCAGATTTGACAAATAAATATATTCGCTTTGAATATTCATTTCACCCCCAATCTGGAGTGTTTTGTCCCCAAAATGCCAAAGCAAACTTTCTGCCCACCAGTAGGCCAGAAATTAGTAGGGGAAAATGGGAACTGATGTTTCTTCTCTTTGAATAATGAGAGGAATATCTGATCTTTGTTTTCATACAGTGATCAAGCTACAGCTTGGTTATGTTAAATAACTCACTTGGTTAAAAGCCTGACTGAAAAGTATCTTGAATTAACTCTCTGTGCATGCACGAGACATTTACCGTAGGTTAAAGCAGCATCCTTGGGGAATGACCTATGACACTGATTAATTATACACACATATAGCAATGCATGTAGTTTAAAAATTCTGTACAGACATTTAATGACTAGTAGTTATGTCTCATAATGAAGCTTGGTTTTCAATTTGCTTCTCATTTGCTTCACGCAGAGCCAGTGTTGCCTAGTGGATAAGCTCTTGGACGTGGATTGGGGGGACCAGGATTTTAATTCTTTCTTAACCATGTACTCACTTGGGTGGCCTTGGGGAAGTTGGTAGTCTCTCAACCTCAGTTCCCTATCTGTAAGATGGGAATAACAACAGCCTACCTCACAGGATTGTTGTGGAGTTTCCGCCAACGTCAGGCTCCTCCACCCCCTGCCAGAGAAATTATAGACATTCACACACTGCTGATTCTATTGACTCTCTTTCATGCTCAAGTTATTCATCCACCGCTCTGGATTTTGAGACCGAGCACAGATTGGATCCAGTGTTTGATTCTCCAAGAATGTCACGACGCAGTTTACGCCTGGCTACTACAGGGTACAATACAACAGAAGATGCCCACAGTGACAGCGTCCACAGCAGTGGTAACTCCTATGCCGGGAACATGGCTTTCACAGACCAATCATCTACAATTATGAAGCAGTGCAAAGACGTGAGCAAGCAATCAGGCACTGTCAAACATACACCAAGGAAAAATGTGTCCCTTTTTAGCCAAATTAATAATGAAAATAAGAAATGAAAATGACTGTTTTTGAAATAAAGGGAAAAAACTGAAAAACTGACAATTTTCAGGAAGATTGGATAAATGGTCCTGATGTTATAAAACATTAAGTTGAAAATACAATTCCAGCTGTAACATTTTTTATATTCCATCCTGTTTACAAGACATTTGGCAGGAATGTATCCCATACCTTCCCTGCTATCTCTGCCAAATTATAGGACAATTTGATAAAATGACTCAATTTTATAAGCAAACATCTGATAAAGGGGCTCAATTTTATAGGATATTTATGAAAATGATGAAAGATTTAAATAACGAAAAAGAAAAATGAAAAATGACATGGGCCCTTGGTGCACACCTCTAGTACTTGGCCTGACCCAGTAAATCAGTTGGTAATCAGTAACCAATTAGTGCTCCATGGATTATAGTGTGCCACGTTACTGTGTTTTGTCCTGATTTTCTAACTTCAAGTAACAATTTTTCAACTTCTGCTGGTACCAATTTCCTGACTTCTAATACCATATTACAACTTCCTCTCCCAATTCCTGTGCTGATTTACTGGTCGGTCACTCAGCAACTCAGACCACTTTCAAACCTCCGCCCCGCGCATATTTTGACTGCGGGAGGGAATTCGCAAGCCAGAATATGCATCGTGTTCAGCTGGTCTGAGAGCCCCCATTGCGCAGCTTTGCTGGAAAACACCCACAGAGATACAGAGACGGAAATCCAGCTCTGTATCTCTGCGTGTGTTTGCCAGCAAAGCCACGCGGAGGGGGGCTTTCAGCCCAGCTGAACCCCACGCACATTCTGGCTTGCGCATTCCCTCCTGCAGCCAAAATATGTGCGCGGGGGCAGGGGTGTGTGTGTGAAAGTGGTCTCAGTCACAGTAATGCCTGGTATTTTCAAGTAAGTGGCTCCCTGACCTGATACCCAGGGACCGATCAGGCACCCACTTGATCACTCAAAAACCCGGGGGTAGAAAATGTGCCGCCCCATTTCATCTTTAATAGCAGGCTGCATGGCAGGATTGCTGTGGGGGAGACCTAGATATGGATTGTAAACCACTGAAAGTGCTATATGAATGAGAAATAATCTTAAACTGCTCTGTGGTGTCAGAGCCTCCAGGCAGTGATCAGCTCAGAAGCTGGCGGGCCGCCAGCCGACTCCTTCCACAGCAGGTTTTGCCTATGCACCCCCAGCAGACCCCCAAACACTGCCGAGGCAGGATGGAGACATGCCCCCGACAGCATGGGATGGAGACACGCCCCCGACAGCATGGGATGGAGACACGCCCCCGACAGCAGCGCCGGTAATCAGGATGCAGGGAGGCCGAGCACATCCACAAGCACGGCGGGGGCGGGCCCAGCGGCAGTGTGGCTCTCCGTGAGGCTGTGCACACGTCAGGGGGTGGAGTCACCAGATTAAAGCCCGGCGCTGACAGGGGAACAGCGCCAGTAATCAGATTGCGGAGAAGCTGGCCCCACTGCGACAGATAAATGTATTGTGTGGATTATTGATCTTGTTTTTGGATACCAATAGTGTGTGTGTGTGAGTGTCTTAAGAGTTTGACTGAATCCCTATACCCATTTCCTTCCTCGGTGAGTTGTGGTGAGCGCGAGAGTGAGCAATGCTGCGAGCCCCTCCCTTGGGTTCATCTCCTTCCCCTGGATGCACGAGAGCCCCTTCCTTACTCTCCTGGAAATGTGGGTCCCCTTCTCTTGCAAGTCTTCCTCCCACCCACGAGTTTCCCCCCTACTTCTAGGTTGTGAGTGAAGTGAAAGTCCCATGTGTGAGGGAACTATTTTCTTGGAAGCTCTGTTCCACGCCCTATGATGATAGGGGCCCGATCTCTTTGAGATCAAGGGGCCCACACACTATCCTGATGGGCATCTTACCCCCGCTGTGTCCTGCGGGGCAGAGAACCAGAGCCCTTGTCCCACAGTAGCTGTCCCCCTTCGCCCCTGGGCTCCCCGGGGTTCCGCTTCCCCCCTCCAGCGTGACATGTGTTGAGAAATTATAAACACAGCAAAACTCCAAGTGCAGTCGAGTATCTGCTTTCTGCTTCACCCTTTATACTGGCTCATCCTTTTGGATCCCTCCCCCGTTGTAACTAAGCTCATCCACATGCAACATCTCAACTTCATGAATGTAACTCTGGCGTCCCCTATGTTCCCTCTCCTTGTCTCCCCCTCTCCTTGTCCATTCTAGATTGTAAGCTCCTTGGGGGCAGGGGCCTGTCTCTAATCACAATTGTTCATCATCATCATCATCATCTATTTATTTATTTATTTATTATAAATTTGTATGCCATCCCCTTCCTGCTAAAATCATCTCGGGGCAGCTAACAACATATTAAAACAGATTTAAAAACAACAATAATACAGTTAAAAAACCCACACATTATCGCCGTCGTCAGCAGCAGCAGCAGTAGCAGCGAGAGTTGTGGTTAGTTACTTCTAGTGGCATATAGAACAACACCCTTCTCCCCCCCAACAAGACCCTAAACAGGGATTGTGGTCCCTACTGTACTAAACATCTTACAGTCAAATCTCTCCAAGATAATCCCAGCCACACTGGGCTTGAACAAGGAATTTCACAAAATGCAGCAGGAGGCGGTGGGTGGGTGGATGAGGAAACAGTCGAGGCAGGTGCGTTTCCATATGTTAGCAGTCACGGCTTGTCTCCGGTGGCCTCCCAGTCAAACCAATGCCAGATGGTGGTGATTTGAAGATATCATGACAAAAGCATGGAGTGCCTCTGACTGCAAGGAAACTATTGAATCCCCTGGTAGAACCCATTGTGATGTTTCTACCCAGCAGTTATTCCTAGTGTTGAGGAGAGAAACAGTCTAGAGAGGCTGAGAGGGCAGAGGGGATATAGAAGGACCATGCTGCAGGCCTGTAGTTGGTGTATTTTATATGCATGTCTAGGAGCTACACAACCGCATGCTTACATGTGTGCATCACTTTCTATGCCACTTTTCCCATGGCACTCCCTTTCACTGGAACTCCCGCCCAAAACATACATGCTCTGCTCTCTCTTGACCTTCAAATCCCTCCTAAAATTCTATCCCTTCTAAAGCTGGAATGAGATCCGCTACCATGGCAGGGTGGAGCAGTCGGGAAGCCGGCCCTTTAAGACTCTGACGACAACCCTAGCTGGGCCAGGGAAGTGAGCATGCCTGGGTTAGATGAGGGGAGAAAAGCTGGCAGCCCAGAAGGGATAGAGAGAGGCAGAGGGGCTAAACATGGCTCTAGCGGTGTGAGCAGGGCCGAAGCCTAGCTGGAGAGACACTGTACCAGCAGAGGCTGGAACCCTGCTTGCGAGCAGGGTACTGGGATAAAGAGCCCCCCACCCCACGCCCAGTTGCCTCATGGGACTGCCTGAAGGGCACAAGGAGTAAGCAGAAACCAGCTGGGAGGATTCTGTTTGTATAAACCCCGGAGGGACTGACTTTCTGTTTATCGAGCCTAGAGGGGCAGTGTTTCTGTTTATAGGGCCTAGAGTAGTGCTGAAACTGGGTATTTGAAATTATTCTGTTTTTACCGAGTATCTCAGTATTCGACGCAGTTTTACTGAATACCGAGTAACCAAAGAATTAGGTATTCATTCAGTATTCGATACTTGGTCCAGTACTTGGACCAACATACGGGACTTTTCCTGCCCCTATATAAGGTGATTCGGTACTTGGTATTCAGAAAATACTCAGTACTTGGTTTTATTTTACCAAGTATTTTACCGCCTTTTGCCCATGCCTCTCCCCCACCGTAGACCACAGTACTCCCAAACAAACCCTCCCTCCCTGTCCCTGTCCTCATGCCTGTCTCTCCCAGAACCCCCAAATAACCCCACCCTCTGTCCTCATGCCTTGCTCCCCAGAAACCCCACAAAATCCCTCTCTCCCTGTGCCCTATACCATTCATCCCCATGCCTCACTCTCCCCCCACAGAGCCCCCAAACTCAGTTCTGCATGTGCAGTTCTTCTTTGAGTGTGAGTGGTGAGAATGTTCAGAGCCATCTCAAAGAACCTTTCTGTTCACCACGTTCCCCCTCTGAGTCTCGCAGAAGTGGTGCAGCGGTGACTCGAACAAATAGCTCAGGTTTGGAAATTGACTGGGATCCCCTCCGAAGACCGATGGGCCCCCCTGAAGCTGTGGGTCCTCGGCAAGTCCCCAGCTAAGCCTACCACTGATGATGGTCATGCAAATACCAAATAGCGAGTATTCGGAGTCAGTTCTCGGAAACTCAAAAATATTTGCGAATAAAATTTCTATCATTCGTTTCAGTCCGAGTCTTAGGGGAGCCAAGAATATTGGGGAGAGGACACCTGGGGACCCACCTGTTAGTGGGGAAGCCCCTAACTGGTAGGTCGGTCTGGCTATAGGGCAGGTGGAGGTCAGACTCAAACACACCTTGGAGCTCCCCCACCCTTGGGCAAGGCTGAGAGTGTTTTTACACACATATTTATCCTGGACGTTTACTGTTACATCCTGAACTTTCTGTGTGTCTATATCACTCACCCAGATCTTAAACATCCAGATCTTTGAACTTCTGAGTAGAACTTCTCCCAGAACTTTTGTGTGTAAAAATTTCTCCTGGTAAACTGCTTTACTCCAGGTAGCTGTGGTCACTTGGTTTCCATGGCAGCCTGTTACATCTACAGCTGTGGCTACTTTAGGCTGCCTCAGGGCAGTGTTTGTGTGAAGAATGCATCCAGGAACTGCATCAGGGCAGTGTGTGTGTGAAAAAATGCATCCGGAACTTACTTGTGGAATTGTAAACCCAGAAGATTGAAAAATCCGGAACTTTAGCGTGTGTGTAAAAAAATGCCCATTGCTAATTCCCCCCATTGAGTTTGCAGGACAAGGGCACTCTGCTGCAGATACTATTGGTGTCAGGCTGATATCACAATATCTGTGGTGTCTGGTATTTGGTTGGATTCTGAATGGTGTCCATTTTATGTCCAGTGACTATCCAATTAACTGATTACCATTTTCTGAAATACCATTCATTGCTTTACTATTTAATTACTGTTTGACTTACTTTCATCTGCGTGCCGTCGTATCGGCCCCAGAATTTCCGTCAGAATTCCACCACAGCTTAAAACTGCAGGAGATTCCTACTGCCATTCTGAAAATGAGGAAGATTTCCTTAGAGACGGACTACCTTGAGGTCCTTTCAAGCCCCATAGTTCTATGATTTTATGGCTAGGAACAAAATCCCAGAAACTTTTATTCGTCCATTGAACTACTGGAAAGCTATTTCAATGAAAATATTACTTTAAAAAAAAAAATTTATTAAGTAAAACCTTTGTGTACAAACAGCCCTCAAACTTATTGGGACTGTTGGCTGTAATAAGTCAGAGAGAGAGAGAGAGAGAGAGAGAGTTCAATTCTTCATCTTTTATACCGAGAACACAATGAGAGTATTGGCGTGGTGAAGATTAAATGAAATCAAAGCACACCCTTTCTGTAAACAAAACAAGCCTCTTTTGTTGGTTTAACTGGGGCTCACAGTAACGGATGTCTCCTATGCCACAAGGTATAGGGAAAGATTAATAACACTGTCTACTACAAATTACCACCATAGCTTGCTTCCGTGTCATTCAAACTTTTTGCATTCTCATTGACTGGAAAGTTCTGATTATTGAATTACCTGATATTTCATCCATTCCCTGTCTTGTGCATTTGTTTTGATCTCTGCTAACCAACTGCATTCATCTATCCGAACATTTTTTCTTTAATTCAAAGAACTAAAATTAAAAAGTCCACCCCTAGGATTTCGTCTTTGCTTACTCATTCCAGCCCATGAGCAATCATTACTGAAGAAAGAAATGAAGTAAGATTTCCTGACAAAGAAAGAAAGAAAGAAAGAAAGAAAGAAAATGCACTCGACTGCAAAACGTGCTTTACTGTAAATCACGTAGACGGAGCAAGGCACCGTGATTGTAATGTGGGCCTGACATTCTTTTACAGTGTAGAGTCGTCTACTATGGGTTGCCATAAACACTATCAATCAATGTGCGGCTTTCCAGTATGACACTGTTTAAAATCCCACCATCGCAGTCCTGATGCCAGCAGCTAGCAATAAAACATTTACCTCCACCCTTGTTTGTTTACAGCTTGTTTGCTGACTTTTCTGAACTTTCTCGTGACATCAATTGGGTTGGCAAAGGGAGCGCAAATAAGGAGCGGCATTCGCTTCCTCACAGGTGAACTTGCTCAAATACCTTCTGGCAAAACCATGGCTGGAACAATTGTTTTTGATATCTTAAAGCAGTTGCCCTGTCATTTCTGGATGCCTCCTAGAAACGATGTTGAGAGGGTTGAGAGTCAGCAGCCGACACTGGAAATAAAGCATTCACCTGTGGATGACACTTAAAAACCAAGAGCTCTCACTATTTCCTAGTGCTTCAAAATGGTCCTTATGTCAGTCATTCGGAATGTCCACCCTCGTGTCATGGACAGAGCTGTGAAACAGCTAGCAAAAAAGTTGTCCATGCTTAATATTTGGTTTTCTGAACAGTCTAGTCGCTATTAGGTAATTTGGTAACCATGGAGGTTAACCGCCAAACTAGAATACTGGATATTACCATTTACCACATTACTGCATAAGCAAACCAGACCAGTCTAAATAGAGAGGGGGAAAAAATAAGTCAAATGCTAATTAAACAGTAATTCAGTAAACGGGAAATGGTAAATGGTAATTTGGTTGATCAACTAGTTGGAGGATACCAAATCAGATACCATTCAGTAACCTTTCATATACCAGACACCGCAGATACCGCAATGGATACTGGATAATAGCAAGTACTTGTTTCAGCTCTAGTCATGGATCAAGTACAACAGTGAAATTAGGTAACCCCATTGAATTGACGGTTCCGATAACTTGCAGTACAGTTTAGGTATTGCTTTAAGTCCCTTTCTCCACTGACGTCTGTGGAGGTGTGGGAGCACGGTAAAATAGCACTGGCGATGAACAACTGGGCCTGAAGCAAGAGCAGATGCCCTCGTTCCATCAGCAAATACAAAACATTTGGGAGCACTTTTGGCAATTAGTCGGTATTTTCCACTTCTGCACTGCACTTCTGATACCTTTGGTATCATCACCTGAGTTTCCCCATCATTTTTTGGTAGTTTCCAGTAATTTCCAGTATTGCCGATAATACTTGAAATTACCAAAAAATACCAATGATACCGAAAATTACTGAAAATTACCGAAATGGTGGAAAATAGCAGAAAATCACAGAAAATGTCAAAAATGACTAGGTTTCTTCCTCACACAAATGAAGGCAAAAACGTTGTTTCCATCAGAAACAGCATTCACAGAGATTTTGCATTTCAGCTCTACAAGCAAGTAGAGGGTGGGGAGCACCTGTGGGGGTGGGGAGGGGAGGGAGGAGGCTTGAAGCCAGGTGGCAATGAAGACAGTGCTTGGTGCCTTAGTGCCAAAGCTCTGACTCTGAATAAAAACCCCACCTTCACCACCACTGCTGTCTAGCTCCAGATTTCAAAGTTATTTATTATCCAGTATTTATATAGTACCAGCAACGTATCAGGAACTGTAAGATCATTAATTAGAGACAGGTCCCTGCCCTGAGAGGCTTACAATCCAGGATAGATGAGGAACAAGAGATGAGGGAGATGGAAACAGGGACAGACAGGGAGACATTCATGATTTTGAGACGTCTCAGGGGCACGTGCTTAGTTTAGTGAAAGGCGAGGAGACTCTGAATGAAAGGGCAGTAGGGAAGCATCAGTGACCTGTCCATGGGGCTGAGAAGCTAGAGAATGTAATTTTACACCCCTGGCTACCTGTCCAGGCACCAGGGAAACTATACCATGTAGCTGTTTCAGTTCTAACTGAAATGGACAGACCTCAACAATGGAGACATTTACACTTAGTCAAGAAGCTTCCAAGACATTAGTCCAGCAGTTCCCAAATGTTTTGTCCCCATTTTGAGACTTGACTGTTTCTATATGGGCTGACAGGATTATAAAGACATGCAAAATACATCAAATATCAATTGGGAAGGTGGCTCCATCTCTAGGGACCAGTTAGGATGGTCCGCCCTCGGAAGCTGATGGAACCCCAGCGGTTCCAGGAGGTCCTGAGGGAGCTTACCCTGGACGTGGACGGCCACTCTGTGGATGAGCTGGTCCGGCATTGGAACAACTTGCTGGAGGAGGCCATTGACAGGGTGGCTCCGAGACGCCTTCTGCC